>JAGDQP010004972.1:47273-81464 GCA_022664845.1 Lepisma saccharinum | reverse complement strand
TCCAGTTTCTGTATCACTATATGAATATTGACATGAGACAAAAACATTCTTATAAACTACTTTTTGGAGAGAACTTCCCAAAAATCCCTCTAGGAATTCCCTCATATAACAAATGGTGACACGGTGTATACATCATAGTAAAGTGTGTTTCATTGCGAATCCAATGAGGTATAAACCGTGCTTATATTGTAATTACCGTGGAAGTTACATGTGATTATCTGCACGTAAATAACAAATTTCTGAATATAACCCCATTTTTCAAGGTCACGTGGGTGTCACGGGAAAATGGTGGGTGATGGAGAAAAACTGATTACATATTTGAATTCTACGTGAAAAGTTCTATTAGAATCAGATATTTTCTCCCGTGTGCCAGAGAAAAAGTTTTTTTTTGTCGACTAGTGTTATCTATGCTGATAAAATTAAATATTTTGTTCAAGAGTTTTGAATCAAGGTTAATATATGATATAGCGAAACATTCAGCATGATAAATAATGGAACAAAATTAAAGCCAAATATAAATACATCAAAACTATACATGAACAGAAACGAAAAAAGTGGACTCGATATAAAACAAAAGGAGAGTACACAAGTGACTTAATAATTTATACAATGTGGTAAACCTACTTACAACTAGATGATGACATCACAAACTCTATCAAAGTACTGTAATTACCGAACCAAGCAAAATATCTGCAACTTCCAGCTGACCAAAAACATTTGAGAAACATGGTCTTTTAAATTCCATATTTAACATCATTATTAGGAAATTCCTTAAATGTCACAGCAAATTCAGATAATAATATTTCACACTAATAAAAAATACTATATACTTTTTTTAAAATCATGAAATGCTTATTAGAATTTAAAAAAGAAAACGATAAATAATAGCAAATTGACACCGAAAAGGAATGCCATTCTCCGTTACCAGCAACTTCTAATTAATGATCCTCAAACAAACCTTTGTAAAGGGTATTCAAATGCAATTATCTTCGAGCGAACAGAAAGCATTTACGGTAACTGCAACTGCAGAAAAAGATGTATTATAGCGCATTGTCAATTGCTCCCACGTAACTGTGATATACAGTCCTTTTCTTTTCTTTTCAACGCTTAGTAACAGTGTATCTTGTAGAACAATATTATGTACTATACCATATGAATTATTGCAAACTCACACACATACATACATTGAACACAAGTGCTAAACACTCGTCACAAAGGCGTAGTTTATAGCAATAACCTTGCCTCAGAGACACGTGTACGCAAATCATTTCAGGGTTGGATAGATTTTGCCTTATTGGCAATTTCATAACATACTCATCTTTTAGCGGCAACCATCATCATGTTTGTTGTACACTGCCAATATCCTTGAGATAGGACCTTGTGGTAGATCTTTCACAAGCATATTCACAGTGCCCTAAGACTTGGCTTTTACGACTCAATTTCTCCTTCCTTTTCCCCCTTCCACGTACATGTGAGGCAGATGTGAGGAAAAATAGTGCTGGTATTGCATAATAACGACCCGCCACGCATTATCTGTTTCTACGAATTCAAGGAGCTCAATAATTAATCTATTTCGTATCATAGGAACAAAGAATATTAATGTGTAGTGGTTTATTATTTAGAAACTAAAGCGTATGTATTTCTCAATGATCATGTTCACCGAAGAATAGTTATTGTTTTCTATTTATTTGTATATTTTAATATCAAGTGATTTTAAGTTGCTTTTGTAATTATAACAATAGAATTTCGTTTCAAACATGTACATACATTGAAATTAAACAAATCAATCAATCTACAATAAATACTCGAACATTTTGTGCGATGGCATCTTTGTAATAAATTTTATTCCATTTTCAGGCTAGGTGAGTTCTCCATTTGCAGCAATACCTGAATTGACTTAACTTTTCCAAACTACCAAAAATTAGTACCACCCTTTAGTGAATTGCTACTATTTCTCGATGGTAAGTTTGTTGCATATTTGCCAAGTGGTAACAAGGAAATCTGCTGCAAACCTTTTTCTTTGCCATCTGGGAATGACCTACAAGTCCCGAAAATTGAACAAATAGAAGGTCCTGGGCCGATCTCAGTGGCTGATTTCCAGCTTTTTAATGCTAGGATGGAAGCCCTGGCAGACTTCTTCCGACATTTCCTCCTCTATCCTAACCCGTCCTAAGACAAAGATGCCTAATAAAAAATACAATTCAGTTCAGTTAAAGGAATAATTTTACATCTCAATCTACGTAACTTATGAGATGCTATATAAGAGAACAAGATATGTAGCAACCAAAATGCACATGTTTTATTGTGCATGTATTTTAAAAATAGATTTAGTCTTTTTGTTGCGTACTTTTCCAGGCACAGTCTTTTTTGTTTCATTGCGAAGGAATGTTCACGTTTTTAGGTAGGTAAGCACGTTGTTCTCGTTTAGTTCCAATCTGCCACACACACAGAGACTAGAAACGTCGAAGGGGGCACGTGAGACATTGTTGCTGGGGACAGATTTTACCCTATCACCTCTTCCTCCCATGCACAGACTTCCTTTCACAGTTGTCGTAAGGGTTTCCATGCCGTCACGTGAATTCTAAACACTTTGTGCTACTATCATTTACAGATGGTGTGGTTCTGTCACGCTTCTTTCTGTTTTTTATACTCTCGTTCTATTCCAAACTATAAAAGAGTATGGTTTCGTTATATAAATAAAATTCACGTTTTCCTTTTTCAAAAAAACATTCCTATGGTTGCATTGAAACAATCAGCCTTATAAAGAAAAAGCGAGAATTGAAATAGAGAAGTTCATAACAATAACTTGTCTGAAACTATTGAAATGTTAACTGTTGCATTACTATTTAAACATTAAAATAGAAACAAGGAAACAGTTTTAATCTCCAAATCAGGATATACATATTTAGTAAATACGATTACACAAAGCTATTTGAAAAAAAAAAGAAAAAAAAAAGGATACCAAAGTTTGAAAAGAATGGAATATATTTTAGTTCTTTGAATGAATTAGATTTGTTACAAACACTCGCTTAAAAAAATATTTTAAACTATAAATTTATATACTTCTTAACAAGCTTCAGATACATGTCTGGAAAACATCTCACCTTTGTGTGTATTACGTTCAAGTTTTTAGAAGGTTACGTGGTCAGCGTAACGCCTCTTTGCAGCCATGTGTCTGCCTTTTCCACAGTCCGTTACTTCATTTATTCAGGTAGCTCCTCAATTGCCTCACGATGCTGGGTGAACACAGAAATTTTTAGGTTGCGATAAAGGGGGCGAAGCCCCTCAAAACTCTCCAGATTAGGGGCGCAGCCCGCCACGGGGAAGCGAGTATTAGCGACAGTCCCAATGACTGTTGCCAACATATTTTATTCACCCCCGCACCAACGGGTGGCTAAATCAGCTAGTGTTTAAATAAAAATAAAAATGATTCTATTAACAGCAGACTTGATAATGGTTACAGACATAGCCGTAACGTTGTGTTGTGCGTTAAAATTGTGTATTTAATTCGCGAATGAAATAATTAATTGTTTTCTAACATAGAACAGTGAAATTTTGATTTTTGTTTGGAAGATACGTGTACGGCACGTGACGCTAGATATTAATTAAATAAATTTCATTATTGTTTCCTATATTTAGATCATAACAACAATTAGCTATCACAATGTAGTGAAGATAAATCAGTGTAATTAAATTATAATTACCTGGAATCGATCTTATCAGACTAGTTAGTGTAAACTAATATTGTTGTTGATTCTAAATATAGCAAACTGTAATTGAATTCTATCTGCATTTTCAATTCTGTTTAGATCTATTAGTTTTGGAATGAACTGAGAAAAAACTGGAAAACGGGTTCTCAAAGCTTGTGTATACAATCATACAGAACATCCAAGGGAGAGTTTTTTTTTCGCTTTTTTTTAGAAACCCTCCTGAAGTTTGGTAAAAAGTATAGAAATTTATAATTTAAAATATGTTTTTCTTGCATTAAAAAGCGGGAATATATATTTTAGGATTTTTTTTATCAAAACATTTATACGAGCTGTCTAGTATAATGGCCTGTAGACATCTCGCGCTTAGGCAGACATAATAGAGAAAACTCCAGTCGGTGAGAAGTTTCAGTCTTAGTACCTCCCGATAGTAAGACGAACAATCCGAACATACTTGTACTCGGGTGCTAAGGATCTAGTAAATTACCTTTGCGGAAGATATACCGGCTAAGCAAGAAATTACGATAGAGAATTCCTTTTAGGTTGTCACCGTGTATAAGACTTTTTTTTTTTCGGGAAATGATTTCTTGCTGTTTGGAATGTACCAGTTGATTAATTTCTACAGGTACGCTAACTATATATACGTCCTAATCTCTGAGACTTAGACGAATCAAGAACGAACAATTTGATATTGATGTAGACTCGTAGAAATTCGAGTAGGTTCATCTGCATTTTCACAGCTTCTGTTAATGACCAAGGAGAATCTCAATAAGTGACGGTATCCATTCGCGGTATTGTTGCAACTGAATATAATACATGACTGATTATTTATGGAGTATAGTAGAAACTAATATTAAAAGCACACACGTATGGGAAAGGACAGACCATGATCTCACACGTTCGGATCACATGAACGAATCAAAGACAAGAAAGACAATATTTAATATGATGATACAGTCATTTTGGATTCGACCTTGAACCGTGTTAAACTGCAACTATGAAATTCAATAAATGGATAAATCGTATGTACGAAGTCTGGTTGTCAGTTTCCGTTTTTTCTTCTTTTAACAAACAGGGAAGAAAATAAACTTGTACTAATTTTTCGTGCAAAGTTAACGTGAATGAAGTTTTGCAGAACTGTGCATGCCACTTCTATTCATTCAAAAAAGGTTACTTGCAATATCTACTAACTTAGTCCCCGTGGTCAGGTGGTCAACATCGCGGACTTTGGATCGTTACTGAGGAACCAGGCGGGGTCACGTGCTGTTTCCTGCCAACCTGTTTGAGGTTTTCCAATGGTTTCCTTCAGTTTCGCGAGAGGAATGTCGAGATGGTATTGTACTAAAGATAAGATAAGATAAAATGAATTTTATGGGCGGTAACAGCACTATGGCTTACGCCCGTCCCGATACGGGGGAAGCCCCTTATCTTTGTCACGTCTAAAATAGCTGTTAACTAAAATAATAAAAGCATATAAAAGATGAAGATATAAGCTCTTCAGAAAAATAAAATCGTAGTAAAAACTAAAGATGTAAATGGTCTTTAGCATAAAAGGTAAAAATGTGAAGGCTGTAAATAGGCCTTCACAAAAATAAAATAATACTACATAAAACATAACAGCTATGTGACATAATCATCTCAGAGAGACGGAGATAATCCTGTCTCACGGACATAACTAAAAACTCTCCGCAATATACCTGGTTCATCCCCTAACAATGACGCTATGTCATTGGGGAGGTTATAACGTTGTCTGAGATGATTATATCCGGGACAATCTAAAAGGACGTGACGAATACTTAAAACCACATTGCAATGATTACAACGTGGTGGATCCAATCGTCGTAACAGATATCCGTGTGTTAGGCGACTGTGTCCTATACGTAGACGACATAAAAGGACTTCTTCTCGCCTACTATCTCGGCAAGATGATTTCCATGGAGCAACTGTTAATTTAATTTCTTTCAATTTATTCGCAGCTACGTCATCCCATCGTCGCTGCCATTCATTCCGTGTAATTTGCTTATAATATATCATCATGTCCTGAAATGGGACATGCTGAATATCAATGTTAGCTCCTAAAGAGGCCTCACGAGCAGCTTCGTCTGCCAATTCATTGCCATGGATACCAACATGACTTGGTATCCACGAAAAGACAACCTCACCACCACCAGAGCAGATGGCGTGTGTCTTACATAGAATATCTTGCACGAGCAGATGTTTCGAATACATACTGTCGAGGCTTTGAACAACACTCTTCGAATCTGTACAAACAAGGATGCGGTTGAAACCATGAACAAGACTAAAATACAAAGCCTTTAAAAGAGCATATAGCTCAGCAGTAAAAATACTGGCTTTGGGGTTAAGACAAAATTGACGGGCTTCCCCTTCTACAACAAACGCACATCCAACAGATTCATCTGTTTTGGATCCATCGGTAAAAACTGATAAAAAACGTGGGTACTGACTCTGCAACGCAAGAAAACGTTGCTGGAATTCAATCATGGAGGTCTCCGATTTCTTGAAATGTGACAAAGAAAGATCAATCCGTGGGCGGGCAAGTGTCCACGGCGGACGGAGACTAAAACGGACAGGACAGACAGTTGGGCGGTCTGCATTCAGATTCTCCAACAACTCTGAAGCTCGGATGCCAAGTGGTCGGGTAGCGTGACCACGGCGTTCATAGAGGGCTCGTTGGACTGGGTATACCACTAAGTTATGTGCTGGGTTGCTTGCCAAAGATGAGATCTTAGCAAGATAGCTCAGCACATAGGACATCCTATGAATCGCGAGCGGTGGTTCACCGGCATCAACACAAAGACTGGTCACAGGACTTGTGCGATACGCGCCAGTGCAGAGTCGAATTCCAGCATGATGGACACTATCCAGCGTATGTAACGCTGAAAAGCGTGCAGAGGAATAAGCGTGACAACCATAAGTAAGCTTGGATAAAATGAGTGCGCGATAAAGGCGCAACAAGGTTGTACGATCAGTACCCCAAGTGGGATGACTTAAAACACGTAATAAATTCAGAGCTCTCGTACAGGAAATTTTAATTTGGCGAAGGTGACTACGCCAATTTAACTTTGTATCAAATAATAAACCGAGGTATCGTACCTCCTGGACGAACTGGAGTTGTCTGTCTCCAAGATAGAGATCTGGGTCCACGAAACAAGTTCGTTTACGGGTATTGTACTAAAGTCTTCATCGTTAACAAGATAGTTTTGATCCCTATACTGTTTGAATCTAGTGTGGTTTTCTTTCTGTCTGGCGATTTAGCTCAGACGGTGAGACGCTGAAGTTCTAACTCAGCAGCCCATATTCAAATCGCGCTGTAGCCGTAACTTTTTTTCTTTGCTGTTAGTACCGAAACCAACACCGGGTGTTGTGCTGATTTAACACAAAAGAGTGGTAGTCACGCTGGGAGACCGAAAAGTGTTGAACTAGCACAGGCATTTTTTTTTACTGTGTATTAACTTAAATGTATATAAACGTTATAACAAAAACACTTACTTTACTTCAAATTTTAGCTAAAAGCTTTATTCCCTCTTTCTCAGACAATCTCAAAATGTCGAATATTTAGTCGTTTTTAGAATAATTTATATTTTCATTAATGACTCTTTAGGTTCCATTCAGTATGAACAATGAACTGTACAGTATAAACAAACGGTCACAGTTCGCATTTCTGAACTGATATCCAGGATTTCCGATAAATCGAAGGACTCAAGATCTATCTGAAACAGATCGGCGGCGTCATTCAGAGAGGAAATGTCAGTTCTATCTTGTCAATAGTCTCAGCATTCCCTTAATGCAGCGTTACCCGACGTCCTTCTTTTGGAGGACATGCCTTACTTTCCCCATCTTGTCCTCTTTCCCCCCTAAATATCTTGAAATGTCCTCCATTTTCTAGTGACCAGGTTAAAGAGTTTTGAATTAGACATATTCGTAATGATGTGATCCTAATTCTTACTTTTATTAAAATGTTAATTACCGAAATATCAAACAAACGATTCATTATTTCGTAAACTCTTTCCATTTTCATTAAATTTTATTACTCTGTAGGAAGATACAGTAAAAATGTAACATTTTGTGTAATCCTGTAAAAAGTGAACTTTGAAAGTAAGAAATTCTTCCGATCGTCAGTGTTACTTTATCGGATTTTAAATGGAAGTTAACCATAATTGGCTACCAGTCTTAGCTTACAAGGAACATGCACAAAGTGGATGCACACCGATTTCCACGAAACTTAGCAGACTGAAACTACACATAAAATAAACGAATAAGTGACTTTTTTTTATCTGGGGAAAAACGGTTTCTGGAAAAAATCGTTCCTGAAATAGAGTAAGGTAATTTGGTGATATTTTTATATCAAATGAATTTTTATAAGAAAAATAACAAAGTATTTTTGTTAAACTATATTAATATATTGGAATCATCCTTCTAGGAAATGTTTTCCACTACAATAAACGCAGTAATTTAAAAAAAAATGAAATAACAGTACAGGGGAAGGTTATTTCGTGATAGTGGTAGGTTATTTAGTGGTAGTGCATGGGTAGGTTTTGTGCTCACATTATGAATTATGAAACAGAACTTTCCCTAACCATAAAATGTACATGAAACAAATCTATCACTCTGATTCATTAGACAATTTTCATGAAAATGTTGCATGAAAAAGATGCACTGAATTCAGCTTGCACCTGTCTTGTTTTTGACATCTTGTGAATACCAAAATCTACATTTCGTACATATCCAGGCATCATCATGCTTGTCTGAGGAACTGACGTTCACTTTCTCGAAAGTCCTGGAGAAAATTAATCTATTGTTCACAGTTTTAGAGGCTCACAGGGTTGAAATTGACTGAAACACCATAAGGTCTGTGCTAAAACACTGATTGAGTTTTAAACTTTTCTGTCCTTGAAAAAATATTACAGATCCTTCTGCATACAGAAAATAAAAATTAAAGCACTCTACATGGATGTCACTTAATATTAAGGTACCCGTAAATTACAACACAAAGTTTCTGTCAATGACTGATCTTTGTTAGAGAGAGCAAGACATGGCACAGATAGAGGATTGAAAATAGATGGCGTGTCATGAAGATTAAAATACTAATGCACAAACCTTGTGGTAGCTTCGAAAGGTAACGGACTTTTCGGTAGCAGGTCTCGTAAGAATTATCACTAAATTAACCTATTTCACCAAATAACCTTTCCTTACCCTATATTTCAGGTGACGCTGAAAGTGACAGAAAGGCATGACAGATTTGGATGAAACTTCGCACAAACATAATAGACATAAAATAAGCGAATACGAGTTCTTTCTCTGCTGCGGAGAATGGTTAAAGGAAGGCAGAAACCCTTCTAAGCATGTTGTCAGATAAATACACCATTTTGCTTGAACCCAACCCGCAACTAAATTAGTCCATTTACGATTGTAACGAAAAACTTCGCTAAATATATTATAGTACACAACAATATAAGTAAATACGTGTTTTTCTTTTTTGTGAGAAAACAGTTGAGGGGCGAAATTCCTTCCCCCCCCCCTCAAATATATTTCAGACGGCGCTGAAGGTGACTAAAAATATGAACGAATATGATGTAACCGCACATACAGAGTAGATAAATATACAATTGAAGAGCTCAATTTAAAAACACTTACAAAAGTCAATTCTATAAATTTGCAGGAAACCGAAGAACATATATTTTAAATTACGTAAGTTGACTTTGCAAAGGAAAAATATGATTTTTTACCAAGTTTCTTTAATGGATCTAAACGAAGTTTTGCAGTTCTGAGATAAATTTTATACCTAAAAAAGAAATAATTGCAGAAAAGACAAAGAAAATGAAAATTGACTTTTCGAGTAGAGCTTCATTTATGAAATATGTTTACTGTTGAAGACATTATTCCGTACTTGATATGCAACATATTATACTTGCAGTAGATACTATGAAGTAGTTGTTAGACTATGCTTTGCATCATCCAGTTTCGATCATATGATGGCACGTGTTGTTTTATTTTAAACATGATAGTTCAAAACATAGATGCAGGAACGGAGATTTTGTAAATTTTTCCTGGCATGTTAGGAGGGGGCTTTACTCCTTTAAACCATTCTCCGGCAGGAAAACAAATTATATGTGCTATGTACGTATATACGAAGTTTTGTGCTTGCGCTAATCTTGGTTGTTTTAGACTCTCGCAAAATTGTGCTTTTATGTGACTAGATGCTTAGAGGGGACTCTGCCCCCTCAAATCATTTTTCCGCAGGGAAAGGAAAAAACGCGTATTCGCTTATTTTATGTCTACTATGTATGTGGGAAGTTTCATGCATCACTTTAAGATATTTCGGGCGAGAGTTGACCTCTTACACTGTTTTTTCGCGGATAAGAAGGATTCGTTTATTTTATATGTAGTTTCTATCTGACAAGTTTCGTAGAAATCTGTGTACATCACTTTGCGGATGTTCGTTGTTTGTTGTCCTCCATTAGAAGAAAAATATCGTCACTTGTCCTCCATTTTTAACTTTACTGTCCTCCACTGGTAAAAAAAAAATGATCTGGTAACCCTGCTTGAGGAACTTTTAAAACTTTTTACTTAACATTATTTCCTTATTCATTTATTGTTTCTCAACAAAGGTTTCAAATCAAAAAGGACAATTTAAAATTTTAAATTACAGCTTTTTTTAAATGCAAACATTTTTGAATTATTGCAAGTTTATGTGACGTCATACTTTCTCAAAAAACTGAAGGGCATACCGTCGGTTTACAAATGAAACACATTAAAAAAAAAAACAAACAACAACACAGTTTTGAGAAAATGAAGAAAAACGAAATTGTAATTTTGTAACTCGAACGAAATACTGGGAAAATAAATGTCAGGATTATATTTCTATGATTTTTATTTACACTATTTATTTTTGAAGATATTGTTCATTATGTCCTTTAGTGTATTTTACGTGTCAAGATAAAGGGCCAAAAGATTTAATGTATTTTCCGAATCGTTTATATACACACAGTTACTGATTATCAACAACACTAGTGTTATTCATCAATCGAAAGAAGACATGCCTTTAATCTGGAAAACCACATTCACTCAAAATCGGAAATTTTTGAATTAATGTGTTTCACTTCTAAACTGATGATATGACGTCAGATAGCCTTCAGTTTTAGGTTTATTTTTTTTGTGTAACATAACGATGAAATCACTACTGTGAATACCACATTTCACCGTTAGACTCAAGTAAGAAACTCAAGAAGCTGAGAGAGAAGGAGTAACTTACCACACTGAGGATAGTGAGTAAGTAAGGAGCTTGCGGCTACTACTAAGTAGCGTAACTTACACGTAGTGGCTATATAGCGCATTTCGAGTCAGTTCTTCCTACAACGAAATGATAAAGAGTACGCTATGATTGGGTGCCAGTTTAATATAAAAAACGAAATTTAATGAAAGTTGAAACAAGGCGCGAGCTCGCGAGAGACTACGAGAGACTCTCACTCTCGCCTCGCAGTTGCATACTACCGTCTAGAAATTCTCGCCTAGCAGTGAAACACTATTTATCTGGTAAGGATGTACCTTACATATCCATTCGCCATATTGAAATACGACGCTACATTGAATTTTTGAGGCGCCTTAATTCAACACTAATTTACTCGAAAACCAATAGCCCGATTTTGATCGTTCTTTATTTTTCCAAAAATTGGCAATCACTTAAATCATATCTAACAAAACATATGTGTTCTTATAGTGCTTAAATTCAGACTAACATAATCTTTGATGTAAAGTTCACTGTGTAATGATCATTGGGTCCAAATACCGGCTTTTATCGCAATCGTTTTTAATCATCTTACGGTTATTTGCAATGAATAAATTTCAATCTTCTTTTTCAGTTCACTTTCATCTCGCTTAACAACTTAATAACCGAACACAATGTGATTCCGAATACTTTCAAGAACTCATGCAAGAAGTTTATTCAAACGTTTTGTGACCCAGACAGTGAATATTATTACACGTAGTGCCATCTGTTGAGCAGAAAAGGCGAGAAATTATTTTTTATCAATTTCTCTTGAACGAATAAATGGATCCTTTTTCTTTTCAGTAGTCAACAAGCCCTGACATTACGAAAACTTGTTCTCTCTACACGTGTTCATATTTTATTCAAAAGCAGTGGAGACGAAAGTTGGTCATAGTAGAAGAGAAAAATAAATTATGGAAGTGAAGAAACCCAAATTTAAATCCGATTTCTTTTCCTTCTTTTGCGCCTCACTTCATAATTAATATATCATATTAATCAATATTCGTGATTTACTTACATACCTACACACCATTCTTTTAATCATACGCATGTCATACGAAAAATATAATTTGACAAGTGACAGGACATACGATTTTGACTTTATCGGCTACTGAACTGGCACGATACAGTAAAATGCGGTAAAACACCTCCATGTTTGGGCGATGCTTAGGAATTGCCCACGAAGAAGTCGAATTTGAAATTATTTATATCTTTCAGGAATCTACAGATCTAGTAGAATAGGGAAAAGGATTTAGACAGGATCTAAGTTGAATGTACCGTCCCGAC
The DNA here is from genome assembly GCA_022664845.1 of Lepisma saccharinum. Classification (NCBI taxonomy): domain Eukaryota; kingdom Metazoa; phylum Arthropoda; class Insecta; order Zygentoma; family Lepismatidae; genus Lepisma; species Lepisma saccharinum. The sequence continues at coordinate 69,185 of JAGDQP010004972.1, read as the reverse complement.
TTTTACCTAGTGTGACTGAAAAAAACAACAACTGGAAAACCCTCAATCAGGGGGACAGGTCGCTTGTTTCGAACCGAGGACCTCCCTAATGGGAATCCAACACTCTACCAACTGAACTCCGGCCACTCGGTATGGAGAAATCGAAGTAGGAGTTGAACCCGACTCGGGTAGATAAGTTCAAGTTTTACCACATTCCTCCCCTCCAAATCGTACTCGTCTTGTTCTCGGGAAGCCCTACGGCCATATAAGGCCTGAGTCAAAGTTGCCTAAAGACTTTAAACAAAATTTAAATTGAACTACACGAAACGAACACCGTGACAGTACCGCGATATGAGGGCGTCATAGTATCATGGTTTACCTTCTTACTCCTTTCTCTCAAGGAAAATTAAATTAATGACTGTCATCCTTGTTGTCAATGGGCGGGTTGAGTCCTTCAGTTAGTGTAAAACACAATTAAAAATATAATTTGAGGAGCGTCGAATCAAAACTCGGTTAGTTCATCTGCGAATAAAATGCAATTTGACACCGCAATTTCCCTAATTTTGTTGTACTGGATTCATCTTCAGAATTATTTTGTGCCAGAAAGCAATTCTTGACAGTGAATGAAAAAGCATTCCTTTAAAAACAAAGCAAATCTTTTCTAGCATGATTGCTATTATCCGTAGTTATTCTGTAGATTGTCTTTAAAACAGCAAAAAATATTTTGTTTGATTACTAAAATATCCTTGGATTGATTGTTTTTGTTTACATAGAAACCTTTAACTGCAGCATGATCTTCCTTTGTTTTTGTTTTTTATTGTTGTTGATTTGAATTCTTGTTGTTTTATTTATTTTTACTATTTTAATCACAAAATAGAGAGATGGTGAGAGAGGAATACAGAATTTATTTCAACTCGAGTAATATTAACCAAAATGAATTCGGAAACTTAAATCCAGCGTGGACAAATGTAATAAAAATGGTAATACATAAATAAACAAATAAAAATAATAAGAATTCCAATAAGCAAAAATAAGATCAAACTACAATAAAAGGGTTTTATGTAAACAAAAATAATCAATCCGAGGATGTTTCAGAGATTGAAACATTGCGTTCTTTCTTTTAATATAGATGAGCTACATTATAACCACATATATTATAGGAGAAACTAGTAGCTGTGTTGTTAAAGGTTTTGCTTTATGTTTAGATAATGCTTTCAACACTTGAAGTAATAAAATATGTGTTTTTTTATAGTTTAAAAGTTTTAGTAGGCGAATGGTGGGCTAATACTTATTAAAGGACCTGGCCGATCATTTCTCTATCCTTTTCGGTCAAAATTGGATCTCGTAATTATGTTACAATGAACCAGGTGCTAGTTTCGTGTTGTTGAATTCTGTCTTGGAAAGTGATCCCTTAACAGTAATGCAATAAACTGCAGATAAATAGTTGATGCTTATTATAGTGAGTCAGGTCATTAATTTGAAATAACCTTTTCCATTGTTACAGATTTACGAAATCGTAAATGAATGATCTAGTGTCGAGTTAGGTTTCGTCCAAATACTGGTGCTAGCACTGCTAGCCAGATAATTACAATCACCTGTCAAAACCTTAAAAATCACATTTGGTATAAAAAACTAGTTTGGAACTTAAATATTATGTTTTATGAATTCACATTGAAAAAAAAAATATTAAAAATGGTCGTCAACATTTGTAGTGATCTGTCAATGGCGACAGGCTCTTCAAACGAAGCTTAACTTTGTTGATTCATTTTAGTTTAACACTAAAAGAGTATTTTTCTTCTTCCTCAGTCATAGTACTGGTATATCTTTAAGATCATACTTTACTATCTTCACACTACGATAATGATTTCCTTGCTATTCTAAAATATCTGAAGTTTATTTTTTCGGGCTGGTTAATTTACTAGGAAATCTTTCAGAACTCTGACGGTAATTGAGCTGACCTAGTTCTTGATATCTCCAGTTGTACCCACATAGCACAGAATATTCCTGGTATATTCAATTTAGATCCATAAAATACGTACAATGTCCCATAACATTTGGGATCAAATAAGGATATTCCTAGGATATACTTTTTAGAATATGTAAAGGATATTCTAGGTTGGAGTTTCAGGAATATTCTGAGAATATCCCCACAAAAAATAATTGTCCTTGACATATTTGTAGAATATACTTGGAATATCCCCAGGAATATCCTTAGGATATCCGCTCATTACGAACATTTAGAATATTCTACTCATATAGGAAAAATATCGTAGGCATATCCTTGGCATATTCCAATATCCCCGCAGAAATATTCGTAGCATATTCCTACAATGTACTTGTGCTGTATGGATACGGAGAGGTGGTTTGCCATAGAACTTCCTGCGAAGAGACTCAAGCTTCTCCATGGTTGCAACTGAAAAATTAGAAACTAACCCAAGTACGTGACTGGTCTCCTATTTGTAATATCTTTTTATTGTACACCAAACATGTGATCTCTGAAGGCAAAAAAAATAAAAAAAAAAATCTACTCATAAGATATGATTACTACTCCAAATTTGGCATGCCGCATCGGAAATCTTAGGCATCTAAGATGACATATGAGCCAGATTCGTTATTGAAGGAACCATCCGGACATTCACCTGGTGGGACTGAGGAAATTGTCTCGAACCCAGGTAATGCTTGCCTGACGCCGGTGATCGTAACCACTGGACGAAGAAAATGGGTGTCTAAAGTTCATATATCAGTACTAACAATACATACGTACACAACATGCAGTTTATATAACTAGATAAGCCACTTTTTTTAAAAAAATACGTCCTCCTCCTACGATCGCGCACATGTGTATGTAAGAGAAAGATATATAATAACAAATTAACAATAGCATTTCATAACAAGCTGGTTAGTAACAAACAGAACCGAAATAGAATCAGAAAAATCTTGATAAACTTCTTCTTCCTTCCGGATTTAGGTCGTCTATTAATAACTTTTCTCCCCCACCCTCTCATTTCTCTCTTTTTCTTATGTATTGCAAAAGCCACACACATACAACACACACAAGGAAAGAGAGAATGAGAGACGTTTCTCTGCTTGCAAAAGACAAGGCAAACATTTCAAGGTCTTTGCCTGTTATTATCCTACTTGTTCCATCCTCCCTCCTCCTTTTAGTATTCCCAGAATACTATGTTGTAAGTATATGTAGTAAATATGTATGCATATATAGCTCTTCTACATCTTCATGTTAGCATTACTGATGAGGCTACCTCAAGTTCATTCTGGACTGATCGTCTCTTATGTAAGATGTGTTTATTTTTGTTTTGTTTTTTTCTTTCTATAAATGGAAGTCATTTCCGGATCAGTATTTGTTTGGTTACAAACTCTTTTTAAGCAACAAGAACTGCATAATTCTATTTGTGATGGCAACCAGGAGATCTGTGAGACAGAAAATTATACCTCTTACTTGTTTAGAAAGGTTAAACGAAAGTTATTTTTCATTCTTTTGTGTTTACTCTTTATAACCATGAAAATTGCTTACATATCTGTCTCTGTCTGTGGCATATGCTTCTTGGAACTTCTTAAATAAGTCTTGATGTTATTTGTTCTTGATTTCTTTCATTCGTAGTATTTTTTGTTAGATGCAACTTCTGAAAGTGTTGATTTTCTTTTTGGATAGATGGCTCTAATATCAAAAAGAATGGAGGACTAGAAAAAAAAACGAAGTAAGTCTACACTGTGTTATTTTTCTTATAAAGCTATAGAGTAGCATATTTTAGGAAAGCACACAAGAAGTTAATTACTATCCCAGAATTTAGCTACTGAACTCCTAAAAAGTGCATAGTTTCCAAACACTCGTTTCTTTTCACTGAGAAAACTACAATAAATTCAATTCAAATTAAATTCAATTTAATTCGTTGCTAATGGATAGAAACTTTTTAGTCTTATCGGTCTAATTCTGTAACAGCACTTTGGTACTTTTAAAAGTTTCATTTCAACCGTCTGTCTATCTATCTGCAGGTAGAGAGAAACTGACTTCAGATTTGAATTCAGGTTTTATTTCAGAACGGTTTTTATTTTAAAATCTGGTTAATCTAAAACCAATTCAATTTTTCAATTGTTGGCTTTCTCTATGTAAAGAATACATTCACTCTAGTTTATCGTTCAGAAATGTAGGAAAGCTCAGAGATCGTCTAGCAGAAGCTCTACCAAGCTTATTTGAATTTCACAGATGATTCCTAATGTTATCATTCTTTTTCTTGCCAATTTGCAAACAAAAAATCATTATTATAATTAAATCAATATCGTGGAAAGCGACCACAAACTTCAACGACAATCTCCAATGCTTTGCACTTACAAAAAAACACTTTATGAAATAAAAGTTTCATGTACGTGATAGAATGATAAATTGACAGAGGAACTAAATTACATAAAAACGATTCATAAAATAGACCAAAAGTTATTGACGCATTTTAGTTTAACTTTTATGTGAATAAATATACATGTAATATTTATGTACAGGTACAAATTTTAATCTTTTAAAATTCTAGGTATGATTTTACCTAGTATTCTAGTGTCTATCATCTCACTAAATCGTCGATTCATACATAGGTGGATTTATTGGGGAGGGGGCATTGCCCCTCAGTCATTTCAGAATGACTTTAAATGTTTCATTCTAAACGATAGCTTTTAAAATTTGTTAACAATGTAATGAATTGTATTGCCCCCCCCCCCCCAGGGTCTCTCTCCTAAATCCTCCCATAGATCCCTATTACTTTAATAATGACCCAGTAGACATTAGTAGTGAAGAACATAGATTTATAAATTTGAATCATGAATAAGAACTCGTGCTTGAGCATAATAGGACCACAGCACACATAACCCATGACACAATCTAACTGCTAAAAAGCATGTTTTGTAATGACGTTATGTCATAGAGTAAATAATGGTTAGGTCATGAAATGGGATGTGAAATGATCTGCTTCTGATTTCAGGTTCTGAATTCCTATTATGCGAATATTTGAAAGAATAAATTGGGCAAATCTATTTGTGATTGCACAAGGATATATTTTAAATTATTTATTTCACAAGATATACGTGAAAAAGATATTAAAAAACGTATTTCTGAGTCCTAAGATAAAATTTTAAGATTACATTTCACATTAATACTTCATCCATCCATCTCAAAGGTAAAGTAAAAAAAAACAACATGATTTTTAAAAAAGATCACGGTTTTTTAAGCAAAGAAAAATGGACTAAAAAGTAAAAAATAATAAATTTATGAATCGGAAAATAAAAGCGTGGGTGCTCTTAGATGTTATGATTTTATGATAAGGTAAGCAAGAGCACCCATGCTTTTATTTTCGGATTCATAAATTTATTATTATTATTATTTTTTTTTACTTTTTAGTCTATTTTTTTTGCTTAAAAAGCGTGATCTTATTAAAAATCCTTTTTTATTTTTTTTCTATATTAAGAGCTTCGCACACTCAAATCCTAAATTGTTCTGCAACCAGTCGAAACCCAACATCGTTGCAGACTAGTATTTATTTTAGGATAAAGAAGTCCAAATTAAATAATTATTTCTTAATTAATTACAGTTAACTGGATTATTCTGTCGTACATCTAATGATTGAATATTGTATTGTCATTGGAAGCAAGCAAGTTTACAAAATTTTAAAGAAATCGGATGATGAAAAGCGAGTCAAAAATCAATTACAAGATTTGTACCAGAGATGAAACATGATTACAGAGTAAGTTAATAAAAAGCATTAACAGAGCTCAGTGACTTTCCTCTCGATATTGAAGCATTCACGAAAGAGAAGACTTCTGCAAAGATAATCAAAATCAGAGAAGACAACCAAGACTATCAATGATCTTCAAAACACAATAGAGGAATAGGTACCAATATCTAATGATTTCAAATATACATCCACGCTTCCATTACATCCAAGTAAAAACAAGATGTAAAACATACCCAGTAATCAGTTATTGCATACTGGTAAGGACAAAACAGCTGAATTTGATATCTGCACCTTCTGCAGTCCAACTCCTTTTGTCATACAGCCACGTAGCTAATCAGTCATTTAATTCAATCTCGAATCTTCGCATCTAGAACGAACTTTTCTCACCTAGAACGAATTCTTTTTCTAGCTGCAATTCTCAAAAATCAAAATTATAATAACATTTGCAGTACAGTTGATCTTACAATGAACCGTATCGCATATCTCTTTGGTTCTTGACCTTTATGTTGACATCCTTACTATGAATTGGTTAATATCTCGCTTGAATCTCAACAGAAACGTTTACGTTCTAAATCGTGTTACCTCTCTAATTCCATTTTTTCATATGGCTTAGTACAGTTTACTTAAAAAAAAAAAATCTTAGGATAAAATTTATCTGTACTCATCATTACTCATTAAATTTATTTGTACTGGTGATGACAAAAGTTCTGAAACCTTTTAGAAGGTTATTAAGCAGTGAAAGCCAATCCACGAAAACGCTTGGCTGCCATACTATCTGTTACAATTCACAATATGACCCGAAATATGTCGTATGATCAATATGATCCAAAATCGGGAAGCTGCCGTATGATCAACTCACCGTGTGGTCTGAAAGACTGCAGCAATATCTTAAGAATTCCAACTGTAGCCTGAACTACCTCAATAATTCACAGTGTGGGCTGAAAGACTTCATGGCTACCGTATTATCATAACAATTGAGAAAGAAAGAAAGATGCAATACAGGTAATATTGAAGGCGTAAATACTTTTCACTTGCGTGTGATAAAAATTAATTAATAAGTTTATGATTGTCCTGAGAAAATTTGGGAATTTACTGCGAGAAGCACAATGCAAGTGCAGACCGGTGAGACAGAGTGCAATAATTACCTTCTGCACTAGCTCTCAAGTATAAAGTTGTTCATAATTGACAACGAAGCTAGATATTATCGTTCAACAACCGTTAACAAGGAAAAACTGTATTTATTTAACACGGACAGAAAGGAATGAAAACAACAAAACACTCGAAGTTATATTTTAACAAAGAAAGACATTTTTGTATAGCAAAGTTTTTCCTATATTTATTTGATGGGAAAGTTAAGAAAGAACAAGCAAACTATAGTAACAGTCAATATCGAAATGTAGTTGCTTTGTTGACAAAAAAATTGTGAATAAGAGAGCCAAACCCAGTGCTCAAAGTGGGTTAGGAAACTCAAGGGAACGGTTGCAGAAGTGGGCTAGAAAAGATAAGGGTACGCTTGCACCTAGTTGCAGCACTGGCAGCGATTGTCTATTGAAAGTAAAGGCAATGATCTCCTTTAGGTGTATGCCAAATCCAAAATGAAAAAGGTAAGGAAGGGCATGGTGTTCCCCCTCGTATCCCCCCCCTCGAGCACTGACAAACCATTTCTTCGTGCTCACAGAAGACACACATCAGAGGTCGTTCAAATATTTCGTCAGTAGATCTTTTGTCATCTTAGAGGTCCCTTTGTAAGCAAAATTAACCAGGGATGATGACGTAATATTTGAACAAATCCTCATTTGTAACGTTTCTGTATTGTATTAGTATATTTATCGGATTCTCCCATCTGCTCACAGCTGGGGTGATTTCTCTTTTACTTTTCCTAGGATGATCTTGGATACCCTTTTCCTTAATCTTGTTTAGGTCACCCCTTTCCCCTTCACTATTACGGTCACCTCCCCTTTTCTGTGCACTCAGCCGTCATCCCCTCCTTCACTTTTCTTCACTTTGCCTGAAAGAAGTTCAGATCACTATTACTCTTATCCCTTCACTATTACTGTCCTTGGAGGAATTAGATTAGATACTATTTTAATTCCTCCATGTTACTGTCACCTCCGCTTTCCTGTGAACTCAGCCCCTCCTTTCCTTTCACTCTTCCTTTCTCTTATTCACGCTCTTCTTCTTTTCACTATTGCGGTCACCTCCTCTTTATTGTGCGCTCCGCCCCGCGTTCATTTTCTATTGTTCAGGCCACGCCTTTCTTCCCTTCACTATTACAGTCACCTCCCCTTTCATGTGCGCTGCGCCCCTCGTTGACTTTCACATTCCCCATTGGCTCTTCTGTTGTGCTTTTTACTGTTGATTCGACATGTTTTCTGCTTCCTATTTTGTTCTTCTTTTGCGCTCACACTATAAAATATTTTGGAAACGTTTGATATAAGACGGGCAGTCAAAAAGTTCCCGGAATGTTGTAGTTTTGGCGTTTGTGATGCAATCACAATGAATCTTGTAGAGTACAGTCATCAGATTGCCTAATTGTGAATTTTACAAGTGTGAACAGGTCATAACAGGCAGTGTACGAGTAGTGTAGCTGAACAGAGGAGTGTGTGATGATCAGTTGTCGCAATGTCGCCGTTCGAGCAATGCGCAAACATTAAGTTAATGTACAAATTGGTGAATTCCAGTTCTCCAGCAGCTGCCTTAATCATCGGATTTAGCATCATCGAATTTTTGGCTCTTCCCAAAGCTAAAAATGGGCCTCAAAGGTACCCATTTCGCCACCGTAGAAGAGATAAAAAAGCAACGCGACGGCTGAACTTCAAAAGCTACCAAAAGAGGACTTCCGTCTGTGTTTCCAGCAATGGCAGGAGTGGTGGAGCAAGTGTGTGTGTTCTGAAGGTGCCTACTTTGAAGACGATTAAGTAAATGTGTACTTATTTTGTGGTAATAAAGAGCTACAACAAAATTCCGGGAATATTTTGACTGTCCCTCGTATCTAATAAGTTTAAGATGTATGCAAGTATTTTCAATGATCCTGATGTGTCTGAAAGGTGTTGGTAATTCTCATTTTCCTCTTCCAGCGTGACTTGCGCACATGCGCAGAAAGGGAAAACAGTTTCTTATTGTAATCGAACATGAAATTCTGATCAAGTGTTTGCTGCCATCATTTTATTAAACATATTTTGAACAAATGGGAAATATTCTGAGTAAATGGGGATTTTGATCCCTACTTGACAAACAAAGTTATTAGAACGTGGCATAAGCCTTGCAAGTAACTTTGTTTACGTTTTCGAGATTCGGGCCATGTATTTCTGATCTTCTAAGCTGTTTTGATGTACTGATTTCTTCAGTTGTAATTTAGTCCAGTCACATTTATGTGTACATTCATAAGGTTCTAATGCGCGCAGGTTTCCCGCAAGTGCTCATAAGCTTGCTAATACAAATATTTCAATCTAGAACATTACGGTTTCGTTTGAATGGTCGACTTAAAAGGAATACGATGTAATAATAATGAAGCATAACCACCTTTCGCATGATGATTTAAATCTCATTTTGAGATCTCCACAGGAGGCAAAAGAGTCAGAGAAATCTTACACTCTTTCTCCAAGGTGTCCGATATAGAACTGAACATTGAAAAATCTGAAGTTTTAGAATTTAACCAGCAGCAAGAACGAGATTTTCCAGTTTTTTTTCCTACTACCAAGGAGCATAAAATATTAGGTATTATTTGGGTGCCTAATATAGCTCAAACTACTACAATGAATGAAAAATTTCTCATTGGCAAAGTTGTACACGAATTAACAGAAGATCAATAAAGGTTTGATACGTTAATGAATAGAGTTCAATTTGTAAATGCTTTTATTTTTTTTTTACATGGTTATATCATTCTCATATATTTCCCTTTGTCCAATCCATTTGGGCTAATATGAACAAGTTTGTTGGCTTCTTTTTGTGGAAGGGACAAAAGTTGAAAATCCATCGTAGACAATTAGCCTTTCGATTGTGTTTGCTTGAATTTGAAGGTACCACAATTACACGGTAAAGCACTGCTTCTGCATAGAACATTGCATACAATTTGTGAATATTATGAGTCTTTTTCCTTTGGTTTATATCAGAACATTTTATGTAAGGTGGGGTTGTCTGTCTCACTGCTTGTTCATATGGACGCATATCTATTCTCAATTATTATATGCTTTTGTGGAGATTGGTTATGCTTTATTATCTAAGATCCCTATAGATCAGCTATCAGTTAAAAATATATACAAACATCACTTTCGCTTACAATTAGAAACATCAGTGCTGCCGGAGATTCGATTTTCTAATTCTACGATAATTCATAGTCAGATAAATCTTGTAATGATATCTTGTAATGACATCTTGTAATAATTCCGGGGACATTTGGAAATGTTTTCTTTCTATATTTGCAAGAGTAATAAGAACATCAGTTAGAAATCTACAAACTGAGAACATTGCATTCTTTCCAGAATATGAGTATTATCTACCCGCAAAGCAAAAGTTTTAGATATGATTAAGAGGGCTCCTCACTCCAACCTCCCCATTTATAACAATTTTCAAAATATTTCAAAAACTAAGAGCACTATCAAAAATGTAAACGCATAGCGTATACTGGAGCTTACAAATTACTATGAAATACAATGGATTGTGATATCGAAATCTTGTCCATTGATGAGTTATATATTTTCAAAGATTTATGACGTCACTATTTAACTGAAGTCTCAGCACTCATTAATCTACAAGATTTCGAGATCGCTGTTCATTGTTCTTTATAGTAATTTGTAAGTTCTAGTGCGTTCTGCGTTTACATATTTGATAGTACTGCTAGTTTTTTAAATATTTTGAAAAATGTTAAAAATTGGGGGTCGGAGCGAGAAGTCCTCTTAACAGCCTCTACAATGTATATTTTGCTATATAATAAACAATGTGATACGGTTGATTTATTTTTGAACACTTTAAAATTCAGACATCTTAAGATTCCCGAAGAGACTAGAAAAATAAAATTTGCCAATTATCACAGAGTTTCATATTAGAACTTTCTTCTTTCCAATGAAAAAAGAAAGGAAAGAAAGCAAGTTTACTGTTGAGTTTTGTTAGAAACTCAAGTTAAAGAATGAATGTTACTTATTTCAGAATGTTTGCAAACGGGTTGAAGAGTAAAATATACGACAAATTAAAAAAAAAAAAGTAACTAAGACGCTGGACTTCTGACTAAAGAATCCCTGTTAAAATCTCGCTCAACGATTCTAATCCTTTTCTTTTCCTGAAACCTCCAAGGTGGCTGTTTTTTTCTATTAGCCTAGTTAACTGAAGGACATTTCCATGCAGCTATAGTTACCTAGTTTTCTCCAGAAATATCTCTGAAAATTTTCAATAGTACACCCTCTTAACACCACGCTCCTTCCGTTTTCTCGTCTTTCGTTTCAGTAGGTAATTCTCGGTTTTATTTATATTTCTTGCTTATTCTTCTCATTTACTGATGATTCATCTATTGGAAAAATGTTTGTTTAGTTAACACTAGAAACCTTAGTGAGTATAAATAATAAACAAGAGGAATAAATTTTATTCACTGAAAGATGTTTTCCACAGAATACACAAAATATATTTACTTTTGTTTATCTTTCAATAATAACGTTAAGAATATACATTTTTTGAATGTTGCTTGTAAGGAAGATAACACTGACATTCAGTATAAAATCTTATAGATTCAAGATTAAGACGACAGACAATAACTTCTATAAAGAAACTAGTAAAAGATAATTAGTGTGCTTCGAGGATCAATAATTCATAAGTTAATGACAGAAAACAAAAATTTCACAATATCTTGAATATCTGATGATATGATTAGAAACTATAACAATTAATATTACAGGGCTGCCTTAATGCTGTGTTCTGTTGTGAAGGTTATTTCTGATTGAGATTATCTTATCATCAACTCAAAAAGACATTTCGCAATATTAAGTTTTATGTCCCCAATCTCTTTCTCTTGCTTCTAAGTGTCTTTTTCTTTATTAGTTAGGACAAAAATTAGCTTCATAATGTTTTCTAAACAGTCATCACAAGTTACAAAAATGTAATTAAAATGTTCAATTTGATATAACATTTTATGATAATGTTGGAACTCACTTGATACTCTAAAAGTTCAAGGGCATCTTTTGTTGGAGCAATGAATTTAATTAAATTTCAATATAATTATAATATTTTTCACTCATCTGTAAAAGTTTCTGAAATTTTACATGTCAGAAGGAACGTGGAAGGTAGCAGGCAGAGCCTCTATTGAAGAGATCATTTCGACATTCGTCGGGTAGCCGAATGTCCCCGATAACCAGGATTATAATTGAGAGTATATGCGTACATACGGCGTATAATTGCCAACCTAAGATTTTTTATAGTCCTCACCTAAAATTAACGAAGGACAGTTATATACGCTCGTAATTTAGAGCTTATTTACTGAATCAGGTTTTGAAATCAGTATTTTCTGAACTCTCGGGAAGAAAACATATTGAGAACTTGTAACCTTTCTTTATAAAGGATTTATTCATGTTTACTGATCATTTGTTTTTATTCCTTGCAACCAGGGTGCGAAACAGTGGGCAAGGGGATTTCCCAAACTAACGCTTTGCTAAGAGTCAGATAAAATAATCCTAATTATGTTAATTTTTTATTGTATCTTAATTTTTACACGTATTCACACGTGCCAATAATTAATTCATATACTACGTACTGGAATGTCCTCCACGTTTCATTCCATATCAAGCTATACGATCTTACTACCTTCCACATAGACTCTTTTCCACCTTGAAAGCCAAAGCACTAAATACATGATCAATCACTTATACGTATGCTAATATTCCACGTGTCAGTCATTAATGTAAAAATACTTTCAATTGATTAATGTTCTCCATTAATTCAGTTGTAAATATTGTCTTCCGTTTTCCCCCACCCTCCACCATTAAAACTTTCGTATAATAATTTTGAAACATTTTTTAAGCACATGTCAATAACTTCTTAAATATTTCTTGAATATCATCAACTCTAAATACATAAACAAATATAGTGTTTATGGCTATGCTAAACAATTTTGAATATTAGATCTTAAAATACATTTTGTAAGGTTATGCTTTAGGTAGTATTTTGATGTTGATATTCTCCATTGTCCCAATTTTAAGTTCAACTCAATACACAATTCTATTTCAGAATGTAATTTTATATTTTAAACACTGCGTGAAAGTTTAACGAACATTCAGTCTAATGATGTAAGTTACAATAGATTCATTAAACTCATTATGAGCAATATGTGAGAGCTGTCAATTATTTAAGCTATGTTTAATTTACATTAGTAAGTTGTTTTGGTGCCTATGGCCTTAAGTCCCTTCACATATCTGAGGAAGGTCGTCCTCAGGGAGATCTTCTTGGCAAGGAATTTGGAAGCTGACCAGTGCTTCAACTTGAAGTACTATTTCGGCATTCGTCTAGTGACACTGACAAAAGTCTCAAAGAACGGACATAATAACGGGTGTGATTCGGAATTAAGCCAATTTCGCTTTTCCATAAATTATTCTAATTCTTTGATCTTCACCATTAGATCACACGGACAGGCGTAAGCCATAGTGTTGTTACTGCCCGCAAAATTCATTTTATCTTATCTTATCGTTAGATCACATCGGGTTAAGTATATTAGCTAATACTCCTTACGAGAATATATATATTGTTTTCATTTGACCATAACATGACTATGTGAAGAGGCGATACGAAAAGAAACTTAATTATCTTAATATTGAGATTATGATAATGTCAGCTTTCGTATTTTTGCGTGGATGAGAGACAATGAAATTCTGGACGTCTGGCAACCTCTTGGATGGTTACGTCAGATGTGTGGGAATGAGCACACTGTTGATTTAAGATAAATCCGCAATAAGAACATCGTGTCAGTTAGCACTAAATTTCGAGTGTGGCCGTTAGCACCCGTGGCAGTTAGCACGCCACCGCGTTGTTACACAACTACTATAGACAAGGGGAGGAGCAAATGCGTTCAAATACTGATCACTCTGTGTATACTGACTGGGATTCCGTGGTTAACAATCCACTTAAAACTGTAAGCCCTATTTGCACACGTATTCGCATTATGTCCATCCGCCATGTCAAACCATATTTGACTCACCCATGCCGGGGGATACTCCAAGTCACCAAATTTCCCAGGGGTAGAACAGTCACCATCCATTTGTACAGAATTACATCTGAGTTGAAAATATACTTCAACATAATATTGTCGATTCTTTCGCCTACTTTGATGAATTGACCGAATCTAGAATTGCAGCTCTCAATCTGAGGTAATGCTTACAAGGGAAGTAAGTATATTTGCGAGTGCCCACTCGGATACTTCCCTTGTTAGTCCGTTTTTTTTCTTCCGAGAAAATATGAGATGGTTACAAATAAATATGCTTCCTGTTATTTCTTGATATAATATTAAATTAAAGTAGCCGTCTTTCAAATTAAAGTAGCTATGAAGAAGAAGCTGAGTTCCGCCAACAAGTTAACCTGAGGAGGAATTAGAACATTCTTTGGCTGATATTAACCTCTGGCTGTATGAGCGCTGCAGAGCGGATTTTTTTTTGAAGTAGGCTCTATATATATTATACTAGTATAGGCTCTCGTTAAGCATGACGGACAACTCTTTTGCATCCCCAATCACTTCCCCCGACGCAGTTGCAGTACCTGCGGGTCTATATATCCGCCTCTGATATCTAGAACCTATCTGATATAAAATAATAAATGTAGCTTGTGAGAGCAATTCCCATCATTATACTCTTGCGCTTTCCTGTCTTCTTGTTTCGCCTTGTTCCTTCTCTTATACACAAACCGATACGTCTCTTATACACAAGAACTGAACCCACTTCTCTTCAAAATAAGAATGAATTTACATGAATGAACTACCTAATAAACGTTGATTCCGACTTGGTGTACGAGATTTTAATGGGAGATATACTTTGCTTTCCAGCTACTATAGCAGCTTGAATATTGATACAGGCCGCTACTTTCTCACAGCATGAAAGAAAAATACTTTAAATGTATATTATTACATTAGAGTTAATAGGAAGGATGTTTATATATTTGTAACCCGAAATTTCATTTCCATAGGAGAGCAAAAATGATATGTGTTAAGAATCACGGGAATTTCCTCTTCGGAAAAAATAACCATCTAGTCAAATAGCCTCCTAAATGTCCTCTACTATAATAACTCACAGCCATATTCAATCCACTACTGGATGAGGCTTCTGGCCGGAGGGAGGAGTTGGTCTACTGCTCTCACGCTAACCAGACGTGTTGGGAGAGGAGAGCCGAAGTTCTCAACTGTGATCGCCACTGTCTTTTATTCGCAACAGCTCCTCAATTGCATCACGATGCTGGGTGGGCACCCTTCCAGACCCTCTCCTTTTGAAAAAAGAAACCTTGTCAGAATCAGGAACCGAACCCGTGACTCCATACTCAACAGACAGCAACGGTAACCACTAGACCAGCAGGGTGGCCACTCCTAAGAACTGTGTCGAGTTCGTTCCCAGTTTTGCATCTTTTCAGAATATAATTTCTCCGGTTTTCCGTCTGCCAAATATGCCTGTTATTTTTGTCTATATTCATTGAGTCTGCTATCCTGCCTTTCCTATGAGGCTCTTGGAAGGTGACGAATTGTACAATCAACATTGCGAAGCAGTCCTGGAATAAAAATATCAAAGAACATAGTGAGTGGCAATGGGAGGAACAGGATGGATTGATAGGAAATATGTGTATGAAAAATGAGCCCTCCTTCCGTTTCATCTTGTTTATTTCCCTCGTTATTCCTTTACATAGAAGTAAATTAAGGATAAAATAAAAGGACGAAACAAATATTTGAATGCAAGTTTTTGTTATCCGTTTATTTACAACTCTGTATAGTCACACACAAGAACGCATTATTATTTTCTGTTCAGCTTTATTTAGTGACTTTTAGAGCGAATATACAACTAACCTTTCAGCAGTGTATTACTGGCTTTCGGGTGGCTTTCGCCTTTTTCTTTGTCCTCGGCTATATACAATTAAGTATCACCCGGACACAAACATAGAGAAAGAAGTACGAGGCAAATATTCACAAGATTTTTAGCGCCCTCCCCACAATTTTTTGATCATCTGATTAATTTCACTTTGACCGTCCGTCCGCTTCATCCAAATCAAGTAGACAGAAACTGATTTCAGATTTGAGGTCAGCGACCTTGATACCTTCATTTATCCTGTCACTCTGAAGCTGAAAGGTTAGGCTTCTCCGTTTCACTTAGGTTGTTATCCGGCCCGTTTTAAGTTTCTACTATGCGTTAAAAGAAAACGAAAAAAAAACAACAAAAAAAAAAACAACACAATATTCTTCCGGATCTCTTTCAATGCCACTAGTGATTTTTGCTATCTATTTTTCCTCTTCCTTTCAATCTGAAGTACGTGCTATCTAGCTGGACCAACCAATTGTCATTGGTAGTTACGTATACAATCCGCTGATTTGAAGCCAACCTTGAAGAACTTTGTTTGTTGTACAACATGCTTCCTGGTTGTTTGCTTACACTGGTTGCTATCCGTTGAGATTTTGTTTTATTTGGTTGCTCTAGAAAAATGTTTTCATTATCTCCTAAACATCAAGTGTGCGACAACACTCAACAAACAAGTACATTGTACACACTCTCTCTCTCTCTAACTCACATACATACACATAAGAGTAGCCGCGTTTTATCTCTACAGAAAATAGGAAAACAACTGCCTACTTTCGGAAAGCACGTGCTACAGATATGCCAAACGAATATGAACATATACAAAGGTTGTTGTACGATTTCATTTTAATTTCTTTTAGAAATTATCTTTAGACCTGAGCCAAAGTTGTATTTAAGGCCTTAAATAAATTTCAATAGTATTCAGTTATTGTTTACGTTGGACATGTGGATTGTGTATGTCTTCCAGAATTGGCGTTAATAAAGTGAAATAATTAATTCTAACACATCTTAACAAGGAATACGGCGTTAAAAAGAAATAGTTGCTTTGATTCAACATATTACGGCTTAAGATTTGATGTAAAAAGGGCAGCGCAGTAGATGTTTAGTATAGAAAGGAGGTTATATGTGAATGCTGCTCTAGGTTTTTGTTTTGTAAAATAAAAACTTTGAATAGCTTTCCTTTTTTTAAAAAAAAAAAAAAAATCCTTTATGTTCAGTAAATCGTTAACATATCAAGATAAATGTGTTTGTACTTAAAATTTATTTTCTACTTATTTCATTTTATTGCAAGTATATGTTAGTTTAATTCATGTATGGTAGAAAAATATAAAACCCTAAAATGGGCTAAAATAACTATTTATAAAATCTAAAACGATGTTTATAAAATCCTAAAAATCCGTGCTCTAGTCATAAGTGACCATACAATATAATACCGTAAAAATATTTGAGAAATTGTTGCAAAAGTGAGTTAGATCCAAAATTTCTTTTGGAATGTGTCAAAAACAATTTTACTTGTTCAGATATTCTAACAGAGCCCACAATAATTTGAGAAGGGTCGCCCCTAAATGGTCAAACACGCCAACTTTAATTTTTTTTTAGCTTAAAATTGATAGAAATTTTGCAACCACCGCAATTTTGACATTACACCACTCAAACTAAAAATTCTGGAAAAAAATTCCTGCATTCGTTGCTTCGATAATATTACAAAGGTTCAAATTTGAATACCACCGTTATAACAGTTTCATCTTGAAATATGTTATATATAGGACTCAACTTTCTTAGGATTTAAAAAAAAAATTCTACCATACATGAATGAAACTAAGAAGTATTTGCATTAAAATGAAACGAGTATAAAACAAACTTCAACTGCAAACACATTTTCTTTGACATGTTAACGATTTACTGAAGATAAAGCAAAGATAAAAGTTTTTTAAAATCAATATTCAAAGTTCCTATTTTCTCAATATTCAGTTAAGATAACCATTCAGAATAAAATTTTGGAGCAGCCAAATTCTCAATATTGAAATGGATGCAGTCAATTTATGTATTCTATGAAGGACATTCTTTGCATGGTTTTACCAAATGGATATAAGTATCGCAGGTTTCGTACAGCCAGAGAACAATTTTCTTGGAGGTAAGGATTATATTATTATTATTATCGTAAGTGCATAAGAGCTAGGTTAGTTCATCAATGAACAAAAACAGACTAATTTGTTGTAGATTTAACTAAGTAGTTCTCATCTAAATGAATGTCACATAATTTTTAGGAATTTAATATTAATACACTAACTGCACTTTCAAAATTAATTTGTTTGTTATATAATAATTGACATAGTGCCGTAGTACAGCGCCAATGAATGGTGTGAATGAGCATTACGGTCGTTTATTTAGTTTTTGTTGATAATATTTATGAACTATTGTATTCTTGCTCTTCGTTGTTCTCAGTATTTTGTATTTAAAAAAAGTTTTAATAGTTTTAAGACCTGAATGAAGAGATGCATCAAGTAATACAAAGTAATTTTCTGATAAAGTACTTATCCCATCGTAATATGTACTTCCTTCATAAAAATACTTTGGATTATTCACTTCATCTCTTCCCTAAGGTCTTAAAAACGTTAGAACGTTTTAAAATCTAAAAATAGACTTGTGAGCTTTTGCTTGTTACCTCCTCAGTTGTAGAACAATGTAACCTATGTGTAAAGTATATTCACGATTTATAATAAATTGTCGTAGCTGAAGTTTTGTCTCGTTTAAATTACTTCTTAAATCACCAGGTACCTAACTGACATGGAAAGATTAAAATAATAATAATAAAACAATCGACTCCAAAATAAGCAGAAACGTCTGTAATCAATTTAAGTATGAGCATAATTAATAAACATATTTCAATTTCGTTCTACATTACTCTGTAGAAACATGTTTCAAATTGTATTTATACTGATTTCTTTAATTCACATCAAACGCTGCAAACTCGACAACATCTTGTGCGCTCGTAATGATTGACAGATGAAATGAAGATAAAATCTGTGCGCTCGTGGACTACACCCTTCAACATAGGACCTGGCCGACACCTTCCCGAATCCTTTCCCCTTCCTCTGAGGCTTAGATGTCTAAAGGCCACAAATACAATTCAAAATTCAAAAACAACAATCCCCTCTTGCTCCACAAAAGCACAATAGTTTTTTAAAAATTTAATGGCAATACATCGGATCCATACTGTTCATTTTTAGTATAATATACGTTATGGTTTCAGTACAGGAGTTAAAATTGATTTTGCGTACACACTGTAGTATTTATTAATTTATTTTTCTGTATGCGTCTATTATATTTATTTATACGTTGAGGTGGTTAGACACTATTGTTTACAATATTAGGTGGGTACACGCTGTGTACCCCTATATACCTTCCATTTACTACTAGTCACCTATGACATTAGAAGGGCGAAAATGTATTGTTCTTATACGATCGGTATAAAACTTGAATCCCAAGTCAATGAATTGCTAGATTTTGTAATACAGTACAGAATCTTACAAAATTTCTAATTGTGTCAGCATTTTGTTATTGTTTTTGAAAACAACAATAATTCCGGAAGCTATACACTATTGGGTACATTTTGGATTGTTAAGAAATATACCCGTAACTCTTACCTTACAGACTAAAATACTGCTGTTATATTTATTTTAATTTAATTTTATTTATTTATTCTTTTCCCAGTGCGAACCAGAGGTTGTACGCACTTTTATCTACATCTCATTTTTTACACAAGTTTTTTACACAAGTTGCAAATCTTCACCTTTTCTCTACATGGGCACATACCAACTTTCTCCATATCTGTATATACACTAATAGGTTGATGTACACAATACACATGATTATAATAAGTTGAAAACAACACAAAGCTAACACAAAGATAGACCAATAAACATTTTATAAACATACTGTTGTTATAGCTA
Organism: Lepisma saccharinum; assembly: GCA_022664845.1. Classification (NCBI taxonomy): domain Eukaryota; kingdom Metazoa; phylum Arthropoda; class Insecta; order Zygentoma; family Lepismatidae; genus Lepisma; species Lepisma saccharinum. The sequence goes on along the minus strand of JAGDQP010004972.1, from coordinate 49,499 downwards.
TCAATCTTTTAACTTGAAACATTTAACAAGTACTTTATATTTTAATAAGTTGTTTTTTTTTTACAAAAACACAAGAAAGTAGATAAAAAGAAAGAAAAATACATTTTAAAAACTTACTAAATAAACATAATAGCGTTGTTCACGAGATTTCAAAAAGGTAAATCCTGTTGCCAAGTCAGGATATCGAACCCGGAACATTCTATTTGCATATCTGCTTTTTAAATCTATAATTTATGTACACGGTGGGTGGATGTAAAGACGACAACATCAATGTGAATAGACACGCAAGTCAACACAGTTTTCTTTTCAGCTATAAAATTTAAATGAACTGAGCGGACACTGAAACATGTGTCTTTCTTCCTATAGAAGCGTGGTTCCCAACCCGAATGGGATGTGAAAGAATTGCAGGGAGGACGCAAGCCCCTTACGAAAAAATCAACCGAAAAAATGAATCAGAACATTTTTTCCCCCTCAAGATCAGGGAATACGGCGAATGTACTGAGAATTAAAATGAAGTTTATGAAAGTGAAAAAACTATCCTGAGCGTTGCATTCGGGAGGTCGTAGGTTCGATCCCAGCGACCGACCATTCTGACTAAGGTTTTTCAAGGGTTTTCCTCAGTCACACCAGGCGCTGGCGCACCTTCCTGAGTTTTTCCCTTCCCTTATCCTGGCCTGAGCATTAAATGCCTAAAGGCCATAAATAAAATTCAATACACATATACAATTGCTACTAATGTACTCTGCTCAACAACTTTGCTTTGAACGATCTGGGGAAATACAAATGGAAAATAACTAAAATACAGTGTTTCAATCAATTATTATTTATTGTGGCAACAATGAGTCAAAACATGGTATGACAATTGAAAATGACAATTTGTCACGATGTATATTTCCAAGTTCTCAACGGTGAATGAAGACCTCCGGTCTGAGAATATATGCTTGAACCTCGAGAAGGTTCTTTCCACATCAACAGACGTCATTGGCGCATATTTTAAAATGTCAATCTCTATAGCATGGAAATGTGGAATATCCTCACCTTCTCCACACATGGCTGCTTTCACTTTGTTCATGGTCTCCCAGCCTTAGCCCTTTGGAAGGGTCGGGCCTCCCACATTGCGGGGTTTTGCGCCATAATAGTTACGCCCCTGATCTGAACCTGTTCAGGTAAAAACTTTGGTAAACTTTATTTGATATTGACGAGTCTAGTAACTGTTGACTTCGGCCCGTCACGATTATCCGTCAGGTTCGAGTTAACACCCATGCCCCTGGCGAACTCGAACCCGTGACCTTCGAGTCGTTGGCCAAACGTCTTAAACCACAAGGGTACCCGGTCGGCTGAATCCGTTCACCATCCGAATAAACCAGATTTACACTTTTTTTTTATGCTTTAAACAGGGATTAAATTCAGGGTGGGCTCCTATTTTTGAGGCAGTGCTGGTGGGTGGGTGGGTCCACCCTCCACGTCATGAATCTTGTGTTTCTATATTGAGTTGAATTGAACTTTACTGATGACCTTTAGGCATCTAAGGCTCAGGCCGGGATAAAGGAGGGCAAAGTATACGGGAATGAGTTTGCCAAGGCCTAAGTTGAAGGTATCATCCCGGCATTTGCTTAACGTGACACGAGAAACCTCAGTCAGGATGGTCGGCCGCTGAGTATGAACCTACGACCTCACGAATGCTAAGCAAACGGTATACCACTGAGCCACGGTCGCTCGGTTGTGTTTCTATACATAATACAATACATCAGTCGATAATGATGCGGTAATATTTGGTCAGTTACGAATCAACTTGTTAGAAAGCATCAAGTTGGGATGTACTTGTTAGAATCGATATTTAAATGGGACTTCGACTTATCGCGCAATACTTTTCTGTACAACCTCTGCATAATGTTGCAGTTTCAGAAACAAAATCTTAAATACGTTTCACAAGGATTTCTTTTTCACTTCTTGTGACAGACGCTAAAATTATGCAAACGTAAATTTCCTAAGTTTCTTGTTCGCTTCACTAAACAGGTCGTAATTCTAGTAGAACAAAATGAGCCCTTGGTGCCACAATTTTATTAGTTTTAATTGGAGGGGTGATGGACTCAGTAAATGGGGTAATACCCCCAGTCACTCTTCTAAAAGAAACACTGCCGATGTAGATAGACTTGTGGCTTTTTTGTCAAAGAAGAGTTCTCTAACGCTTTTCAGAAATAAAAAAAAAATAAAAAAAATGGGTTG
>JAGDQP010004972.1:25268-42273 GCA_022664845.1 Lepisma saccharinum | reverse complement strand
GTTCACAGGAACAAAATAGGGCAAATCCTAGCTTTAGTAATGACGCAACCCACTATCCAGTTCTGTTGTTTCATGTTGCCACTGATTTCCAACAATGTTTCAGCGAGCATCCATGTGGCTGAGATTACAATCTATGGCTCCTTGTAAGGAGCTGATATGATACATTTTTCAAAATATTTGGTTTAAGAGTGAGTCGTGGGTTATCTTGGGCCGTGGATCATGGTGGATGGTGGGTCAGTAAGTTTGTGGGTCACATTTTCATTGATCCACGCCATCCCTGCACTACAAAGGATTCTGGTTTGACCATTAGACATTTACACCGTCTCCGACCAGGGATCTTAGAGAACCATTGAGTTTATCTGGTGTTTCGGATGGATTGCAATAAAAAGAAACGGGAAAGGAATCAATGCAGGAAAAATCCAATGACAAAAGAGTTTATTTTCTGTTTTCATTAAGCAAGGACGTAAGTATGTGTGTAAGGGAATAAAATATGAGGTAGGCTAAACTAGCAGAAAACAGTAATATTTTATGGATGAAACTAGAGACTGGAATAGCCTCTTACAAAAGGAGTCCTTCTCGACAAGAATTTTACCATAACACCATTCAAGACACTAACATCTGCCAGATTCTCATGACTAATCTACAAGGGGTGGCTTTGGTTATATGAAGTAGAGAATTTCCATAACGTGTTTATTTGAACTTTTAAGGAAGATAATTTTCAAAATTTTATGGCTGGTGTGAATTACAATCCCGAAAGAAAATGTAACCGAGGAATTTGAAAGTTTTATGATACGAAATTTTCTTTGACACAAGAGTTAATTATTATTTGTGTTCCAGATGAATGTTACAAAATAAATCAAAATGTATGATAGTCAGTGGCGGATTTACAGTTGGCGTTTCACTTTATGTGTTTTTTGACCATGATTGCCATTGAAAATCATAGATAAAAAAAAGGTAAAAAAGATAAAAATAAAAGTAGGGAAAAATAGTTAAAGAAATCAGTAAGAGAAGCTATGATGGCTCTATATTAATATTTTGAGTTCATGTGTTTGGAAAAAATGATTAGATGTAACCAGAACCTGGCCAAATCGACACCAGAGGCTGTAAACCTTCAGTCTTTCAAGCAACAATTAATAATAGCATTACATCAAGACAAATTAAAGAAATATACAGTATAAAAAGTTATCAAATGCTTTCAAAATTTTAAAATATTCTTGCGTATAATTTTTTCCTTGACCTTAATTAAGAAATCACTTTTAACACATGAATGATAAATGGTAAATATATTCATTAATTATTGTATACTGTTATCTTATTCGATGCCTCTTTTACGATTATACCAATCGACTGATTAGTCGAACGAACCGTTGACTTTTGAACCCTTCTTTCTCAATAAAAATATTAAGTACTATGCCTATCAGGACTTTTGTGATAAAGAGAAAAATATTTTTGAATTTATTAATAGCCTTTGGGAAACTGTGGCTCAGTCCGAGATAGGGCAGGGGAAGGATGTGGGAAGGAAATCATCGAGGACCCATTATGAAGGTAGTGTCCCGGCATTAGCCTGGTGTGGCTGACAAAAAAAAACTTGCTTGGAAAGTTATTCTATACTATTCGAAATATATACTATTCGGCCTTTGAGGCTAAGGAGAAATAAAAACAAGACTGACGCTTTGAGTCTACCCCGCCAAACACCGGGCAGTAAGTAACCTTCGGGTTGTCCCTTACACGTAAAATAAGCCGATAATGAAATTAAATGGAGTATATCTGTAAGATTTTCATTTTTTAATTTTCAAATTGACACACATTTCTTATTACTAAAAATAACTGATTCAACCGGATAGTAAACCTTTTCTTTTCTCACAAAGTAATTTGGTAGACTGAAGTAATTCTAGAGAGATTCAAACAGAAGGAAACCTATCGACCATCACTTGAAGAGAGTAATGCGTCATTTAATTACTCTCCTATTTCATTTTGAAAATTTTATTAATACTCTGTTAATAAAAAGAAGTGAAAGCAATTGCGTAAAACCAACACCAGTATTAAGTTTGTGTGAGTGTGCTTTGCGTGAAGGTCGAAAACAAAATATTGACAGTTTAGATGGGTTGAATAAGTCGTCTAAAACCTTTGGACTTTTTTTTTTTTAGCAGCAAGGGGAATAATATTATCGAAACTTGAAGATATAACTTCCAAGTTGAATTTTCTGAATTTAAATAATCAATTTATGTTACTAAGCAGGAACTAAGACCACGACAACAATCTTATGTGAGCAGAAATATATGAAGGCATTGAAAGCTGGGATGGTATAAATATAGGTAAGTCCCTATATATCGTTTTAATTTCATCACAATTGCTTCACATCCAAGAAAATTATTAATTAGGCACAAAAACAGAAAGACAGATGGACCAAATCAGAACTGGGAAGAACTATACGATCTGGATTTCAAAAATAATTCCTTCTTTTTGTTAAACATGTGAGAAAGAAAATATTGGTGAGAATGACCACAAATGACCAATTAAGCATAAGTTTTGTAGGTAGAAATTCGCACATCTTTTAATAACTTACGCTGCTCCTGCAAAAATTATTAAAAACATGACGTATCTTGAAGATTGAACACTGGATATACTAATTTAAATTACAGTTTTCCTTATTCTAGTCAAAAGAAAGTTTATTTAAGAAAATACTTTTCGTTCATACAGATAATATAATTAATTAAAATTCTCTTAAAAATGTCAATATATCATGGTCATTTAGTAATTTTCTATGACAAAAAAAGTTGCTGATATTATCAAGTTTGCTATTTGAAGTATTTATAAATCCACGATGACATAATGAAAAATAATTTAGATGTGGAAGTTAAAAAAAATATACTTAAAAGAGATAAGATATTGTCTTTATCAGACTAATGACTTGAGTTAATAATAATCAGCGTTAATAAGATAAAAGTCCTTCTTCACTTCAACGACTATTTAATTCCACCCACATTACAAGTCTCTAATATTTTATACATGAATCAAGTTCATGAGTAGAAACTAAATTGCAAGGTTTGTAGCAGAAACGGGACATGTGACTAATAGACCATTTATCCCATATATTGGGATCAAGCTCTAAGGAGATTCATAATGAAACACTAGGTGGAAAGTTCAATCACTCATGTGTACAGTAAAATACCTCGATTCTATATGAATGGAACATTTCAAGTTGAACACTAATTTCACAGGTAGTTTTTTCTTTTGTCAGTAAAATGACTCTACTATATATTTAATACAGTTTTTGTAAATTTCAAAACAAGTACAGTACAGACAGGCTTTTGTGGGCAAGGCTATCAGTGACATCTTAAGCTCATGCCTACTTCCGTTGAGAAATTACTTGCGCATCCATTGCACAATTTCGCAATATGCATTTTTTCGATAAAGTAAATTAAAGTCGTTGACATAAACATGCCACGTCAGCTCCAAAGCTGAAATAGGATTACTTTTGGTGACCTGGCCTGCCCGGCGACCCGATGAACCGAATGACCTGATCGACCCGATGACAGGATTGACTCAGTCTTGAGGTTTATGACGCAACTGACTCAGTAAAGTGTTCTTGATCCAAATGACCAGATTAACTTCGTGATCTGGCTACTTGAGTCGTCTGCAACTCATGCTGCCATCTAGTGGTTGTAGTGGTAACTATTCTGTTGTGGCAGCTGATTTAGTCTTTAGATCCGCCAATAGAGAGCATTGGCGTGCTCCTATGGTATGCTTCTTTCTGTTTTAGCGGTAGCTGTTATTGCGAAAAGGGTGGTGACTTGTTGTGGCTTGGGTAATATTTTCTCTCACTCTTTATGTCCTGATATTTATTCTAATGTTTATTTATTTGTGTTTAGGTTAATTATATATTTTTGATAAGCTTAGAAATTTAGTCAGATATTTTACTTTTAAGTGAAATATGTTCTGATTTCAACAGAAACGATCTCATTAGTGATCCCTTTTCGTTCTTTTTCATTCTTTCCTTACGTGTTCTCGTTGTTAGTTTAGCTTCGCTTGCTTTTCTCAGCCTGTGACTGGTTGGCTGAGTTTCCGATAGTAAAGGTTAGGTTGATAATAACGTACTTATAACGAAGACCTTGTCATTCATCACTGGAGGCCCATTTAGTAAATTTAGACTAATTAGGCTTGCGTTCCTGGTCCTAAGTAGCAGAAAATTTAAGGTGAAATTAGATCTATTTCATGGAGCTATAAATTTACGCTAGGCAGATAAAATCACCAGATCCTGCTATCTTTGGTCTTGCTGGATCCTTCCGCATGTACAAAGCAGACGCCATATTGATAACATGAACCTTTTATCCTCTGGTTTGAGGAACATGCTGTCTGGTCTATTTCCCGCCAGGATTTATTGGAAGCACCTACGAAGTGGGTGTAGAACGAGTTCTTTGTTTGATGTAGTGTATTCAAGAGAACAATCTGCCTGCTTTTGTGGTTGCAACCCAATATGCTTTTATCTGGGAATATGGTATTTTGGAAATTGTAAAAGTATTCCACCTGATTTCAAAACTGAATTTACAATCCTTCAGGCTTCACCAAAATAGTATAGGTAGCATTCCCAACTTCAGTATGGCTGTGTATTTTAACGGTCAATATTACAAATCAATATTTACAATATAAAAATATATATTTATTATTTTTTAAAGCACATTTTTTTTAGTTACAGATTTTGAGCAATGTAAAACGGATAAAATTATACTACAACTGCTGTAACAATTTAGACTTGCACTATGGGAGAGGAAACCTGTTTATATTAGTTTAATTATTTATATTAACTTCAAAATTTATGCCCCCTAGTGCAGTCCGGCTCTATAGTGGTAGTAATTGAAAAGAAAATGATTAAAAACTTGCATTAGCAGCCAAAACCTTATTAAGCTGATATAATTTATTTTTATTAACCTTCAAAATTCTTTGATCTGCTAATGCTAATGTATATTTTGTATATAATATTTTGAATTCAAAGTGCACTATTTCCTCGTCCATGTATTTTCATATTCACATATTTACATTATTATCCTTGCACCTAAGTATTCCATTTGTAAATGCTAAAGTTTATTGGAGTGCAAGGCACATACAGTGCATCTCATTTTTTATGTAAAAGTTCTTTGATAATCACAACTGATACAGTAAAAAGGAAAACCTTTGGCAAAAGTTTTGGACTGTTTTCTACTGAATAATTTTTAACTAAGAATTTTGTAAATCCTCCATAATCAGAAAATTTCAGTATTTTTTCATTAAATGTAAAATACGGTTTAATAACTAGTGATTTTTGGAAACATACACTTGTCACTAACTGAATATCAGAATTCCTCCTGTAAGTTTGTTTTTCTTATCTTGCACACTAAGTCAGCAAGCTGTCTTCTGTTTTCATGACCCTGCAATTGTATCAACAAACTGTAAATAAAATATCTAATATTACTAGAGGGATTGGAGTGTTTTCCCCACTATATAAATAACATAGAATTATCCAGGTATGTTTAGAACTAGTCTTACGCTGTTCATATTTCAAGTGCAGTTTTTTTTTAAGAGCATGGAAGTTAACCTAACTTATGCCAAAATTATTTACAAGGGGAAATAGAGAAACAGTCAGTACTTTAGGGCAGATGCATGTATCACCGTTTCATCGCAAGCAAGGAACTATGGTAGGCTATAGTTTAGTTGCATATGTATGATAGTGATTTTCCCTTGCCTAGATATACTTTTCTTTTGTTATAAGGACCAGTTAACTTCACTCTTTCCCATGATATTAACAAGTAAGTTAAGCTATAGGGGTTCAGAATGAAGGAAGTGGTGTGAGAAGGTGATGTAAGCACTGCTCCCTATCTGTTGTTTTCTCTTTGCATCCTTGCTCTGACATTTCTAAATTAATATTTTTTTCCTACTTTTATTTTATTTTAATACGAGATAATGTGTTCAAAATATTTGTTCGGGATAGCATCAATATTAGGTTATGCCAGTTTCAGTCTTGTGGTTGAAAACTGTTATTTGTAGCAGTTTTTCTGCTCTCTCTCTTTTTGGATGCCAACTTGTGGGGTTTATCCCTTAGTTTCCTTGATTCACTATAGATCTGCATGGTGTTTGATTTTCCATTTTTTAAATTATTTCATTTCGGGTTTGAATCATTGCTGCGTATATTTTATGACCACCTTAGGCTCTGATCAGCTGTGATGGTGCAACTCAGGTTTTCCCTTGTTCTGTATAGTGCACCTATTCATTTAAGATGGAAGTATTGATATAGCTATATTATGGTAGACGTGTTACAGTGCTTAGCTGCAGAGACTATGATAGAGTAGCTAGATAGCTACCTTCTTACTTCGATGTGTGGCCCATGTGAGATTATTATTATTATTATTTGACTAGTGTCCGTAACTACATAGAAGTGTGTTGCTATATTAGCAGGGCCTAAAGTGTTTATATTGGATCTGACCCTGGTGGTAGGCCAGACAGTGGACTGATTTCAATGGGTTTATGAGATTTGTTTAAGCATTGTGTACTATTTAAGTAGCTATTTATTTAGGTTAGTTGTACTTATACAGAGCAAGGGAGTACACTGGGATTGCATTGTCATGGTGGACGGAGTAGGTTGTTGTCGATGTGCAGGTGTTTTTAGCTAGAGAAGTACATGATCGATCCTTTTAGATGCTTCAGCATTATTCATATTTATTTATTTGTTTTCTAAATGGATTCCAGCCCAGTTTTTTGAATTTCTTTAGAAAGTACCCTCGTGACCTTGACTAGGTTAGGTCATAGTTGTGAGTATGGAGCATGTAGACCCAATGTGTGTGACGAAGCAGTTGTTGCTCTCAATTTGAGTTTGTGTAGCATGGACATATACAGTAACTGCAGCTGCAGTCATTAGGGCTGACTGTGTGTAAAACTAGATTTTTTTTTATTGAGTTATGGAACTTTTGTGTTACACTTTCGTTTCTTGTGAAGTTTATACATGCTCCCTGTTGTTGAGTGCGATTGGCTTTTGTTTGGGGGTACTGTGTGGTACTGAAGGCTTCCACGGTGTTATGCCTACCCGTCGGTGCTGTCAGATTTATCAGCGTTTCTTCATAATGACATTCTAATTTTGTGAACTTTGGTTTTTCCGTTCACTGGCGACCCTAAATTCTGTTTCATGGCTATTGTTCTCACCGGAGACTATTCATACTCGATGAGCGAATCTTAGCCCAATTTGACCCATTTACCCACTCTTGTCCCAACGACCATATCTTGACTCGATTTGACCTTGGTCTTGTTTCTGTGGATTGAATCAGTATTTTCATTTGTGAGACTAAGAAATTCTTTCAGAATAGCCTTTCCAAGGGGAGAATTGCACACCCCTAGTGGTAGTTTTAGTTTTATTCGGAGACATATACTTTTACTATTGTTAGGAACTTTCTGAAGTCATATTCTTGCTATTCTGAGGGGTAAAGCCCCTGTTTGAGATAACCCCCGAAACCGGTCATCAGGTCCGGCCGGGTCTCAAGCATAGACCCAGAGACCCGGTCCATAATTTGACCCGGTGACCAGTTTCAGCTCTATTATCAGCTTGTAGCTTTGGCAGCTTGTAGCTTCAGAACGCGGCGGTATTTCCACCTCAGTCACTAATGCTTTTTCCCCTTATTTTTTATATACCGTTATCCTTAAAAGTTTATTGTGTTACATTTGACAGATTTTAAGAAAGTTATAATAGAATTGCAATTTTGGGTAAGAAGAAAGATAGCTTATTCGTTTGCTTAAGCACGAAAGACGAATCAAGAGATATGATAACTCTGTTTGTCATAAGCGTCGTACTGAAAGCAAATGTTTAAATTCTCTATAGCTCTTGACATGCTACTAAATACGAACGTAAATCACATCTGTTCACAAAATAGCACTGTACGATGATATCTTTAACACTATAATGAAACAAAGAAACACATATCAAGTATTCTAGAGAGGAATGTACCCAAAGTTACAATTATACAATAAATGAAAACAATTTAATAAGGAAAAACGAAATTAAAGACTTAGGAATCATTTTTGATAAAAAAAAAAACATATCCTTTTTGTCTCATCAAAAATGAAGCACATAAACTTTTGGGTTTCACAATAAGAAAGTTTGATAGTTTTATAGTATCGATGCTACAATCTTAATGTTCAATGTATTGGTAAGGAGCAAACTTGAATGCAATAATGTTGTATGGTTTCCCAAATATAAATCACATACAAAAAGTATTGAAAGGGTTCAAAGCAAATTCTTGAAGTATTTGTTTTATAAAAAATATAGATCAGCATATAAGGAAAGAATATGTTACAAAGCTTTTTGTAATAAGTTCGATATTTCTAGTTTAAACAACACGAAGTTTTTGTTTATGCAGACGTTTTTGTATAAGTTAATAAATTTTAAAGTCGATTGTCCACGTTTGCTCCAAGACTTAAACTTTAATGTAAAAATGGTAAATCTTTACATTAGACAACCGTTTTACATACATAATTGCAAAAACAATTTACATACAAACTCACCAATAATAAAGATGTGCTATGAACACAACTTGTTAGTAGAAAAGAACTATAAAATTGATTTCACTGTGAATTACAATAAATTTAAGAAAATAATTCTACTTTATTTGAAAGAAAATTGCATATAGACCGAAAAAATGGTTCTCTGTTTTTAATGTGGTAGAAGAGTATCACTGTTTTCTTAAGTTAATATAAGTTGTTAACAATACCAGTTTGGGCACATTAGTTATACCACGCGGTTTTACAAAATATTGAAATGAAAGTATTTGCCTTTAGTATTAATTTTTCCACTACTCTTTCTCTTTATGTAGCATTTTCCTTTTAGTATGGTAATTGTATTTGTATCTAATAGTGTGATGTAGATTTGTATTGTGTTTGTGTATTGTATTTGTGTCTAATATTTTATTCTCGTAATACTGAGTTTATCTTTTTGTATATTTAAATTATTTTAATACATGTTATCTATCACCCATTGTTATTAGAGTATACACTCTGTTATGGGTGAGTATATGTAACTGAATAAATAAATAAATATATTTCATGGTTTCGCATTCAGCATTTTTAATATCAGGATCAAATTCAATTGTTTAAGTACGTGGTCAAAACTATTCCTTAACAGAATAAAAGAACTCCTGTTTGTTCTGCTAGTGTGTGTCCTCTCAACTAATGTGAAAATAGGCACTTGACCTAAGCGCTGACACCTATCAATCAATGATTTCCTTGTATGTAAGTTACTAATGATAATTCTAAAATAATAACATTGTAGTAAAGCAAATCAAAAGATGTTTTAACAGATGTGTCACTTATATCACTATGCTCTTCACACATGCTTCACTTCAACATTTTCATTTAAGACACTTGAATGGGGGAAGCAGCTTAAGCTCACAGTGATGCTTCCCAACATTCCTTTCTACTGCATGATGAGTATTTATAACGTTGAAGAGGGTAAAATATTATCTTACTTACACATTTTCTTTTAATACGTAATATGTAAGAGTTTCAAACGCGATTTCTCCCAAAATAGTTAGTGAAACTCCAAAATAGTAAAACTTCTCCACGTAAAATGAAAAGACTTATCAAACGATGTCTCAGATAGCATCCAAGTTTAGGCCTATACCAAGTTTGGACTAGCCTTGATTTCCCCTTGCAATGCTAAACTTCACGCACCAAGTTTGGTGCAAGATTATGGCAAAATTGATGATAACAAACATACCGTATGAGCCTGGACTTTTTTTTAGCTTTACAATTTTGACATATTAAGTTTGCTACAGAGTGCTGGCAATATTGACAATACAAACCTGCTGCATCAAACTGACATGGCGTCTGTTAGTAACCTGCTCAGCTACGTGAGGAATACATTACAGTACCTGCTCGGGTTGACGACATATTGCTTTCTTGGTCTTTGTATTGCGTATAATGAAAGAAAAGAAAGTTGAATTGTTACGACTCATTCAGGTAAGAAAGTATACCGTGGAAAACGTCATCAGATTTGACTCGTGGGCATGTCTGCATAAAGAACGCTGGTGCCAATGAATACTTAAACTATAATTTAAGTATTCATTGCTGGTGCTACGATCTCGCCATAGGCATGGATGTTGGTGTGTGTGCTTTTAACTTAATTCTACGGGTATCAGTCTATACAGGTGAATCAAGGAATATAAGTTGAATCAGTGAAATCCGTTTAGGACGAGACTTAAAAAAAAAAAGGGTTCTGACTAACGTATCGGAAAACTAATGCGGGGACCTGGGTTCGATTCCCTGCGCGGCGGAGTGATTTTTTTAAAAATATTGTACAGTAACTTTTTTTTTACATAGAGCACAGTATATGCATTTTCAAATTAAATAAAAAACACTAACTATCGGTTAGGTTAGGATTTTTTTTTTTTGAACTCCGGCGTTTCAGTTAGTAATCCAACAGGAAAAGTTAGCTGTTAGTTTATCACTGTAAGGAAAAATCAAGGCTTGTCGAAACTCACTTTAAACCAACATACTATCTGAGAAATGGGCAGGAATGGCAGGCAGTTTGTTAGAGAAATGTCAGCGACCCGAACAGTAAAGTACGCATCATTATCCTACTCTTGAGGTGACTCGCTTGTGAAAAATCACGAATCAGCTTTCTTCATAGCTCTACTTTAACACAGGGTCAATGAGCTTTTCCAGTTTCGAATTAAAGTCTACATAAATGTCTTTATTCCAGAAACTGTTTTCCTAACATACAATAACTAGTAAAATGCACTTCTTCCAACAGAAGAACCCTTGGAGTAATCGGTAGAGTGACGGACAATAAACAAATATGAAGGCTGTGAGTTCGAGTCCCGCTGCAGACTGAAATCTTTTCTCGACAGAGGTTCGATATTCGTCTACCAACGTTTTTAGAAACAAGGCTTGTAGCAAGTTTGTTCTGAAAGGTTTGTAGCACATTTGGCATCCGTCAACTAGTAAGTTTGCAACCGTGCAATGCCAAACTTGCTACAAGTTTACTGGGCTGTCTCATTATTCACACACACATACACACAGAAAAAAAATATTGAAGATTATGCTACTACATCAGAGATAATATATGGAATAACTCTTAAATTTATTTCAACGATTCGCCTCCTTTCGCAATTAATGCATTTTGTTCCCCCATTCTGGGTATACAGACAGACAGACAGATAGATAGATAATTCAAAGTTCATTTCACCTGTCTGTTTCCAATCTCTACACAAATATGTTACTAAAGGTTCTATTTTTGAAATCTCCCAAATGCATTATTATATAGTTCATATTGGCATGTGCGTCAGCAGATGAGCAGAATTACGTCATCCACTACCTATTTTTTTTAAGCCGATTTTGTTTTTCATCAAGTACTGTGGATGACTTGATAATCATATTTGTCCGTTGCTTTCTCTTCATCACGTCATCTCAAACGTTTGCTCCAGTGTCAGCCCCTGCTCCACTTCCCAGGAGATGTTAAATAACTTTTTTTTTTCTCTCTCTCTCTCACAGGATGCGTTGAATATACTATGATTCATACAGCAAACATGCTATCAGGTTCCCAATCACTTAGATCAACCAACGCCTTTGAAAAATTAGTATTGTTGGATATCACATGCAAAATAACAATTAAAGGAAGGAATTATGTATGGCACTCGTGTCTAATCTAACTTGGAGAAAATCAAAAGAACCGTACTAATGCATCTATCAGGACACTTAGCAAATTTAATTTGCATGTATGGAATGATTTGGCGTAATAGGGTATAAAGTATCAGGGATGAGTTTCCTCGGCGAGTGGATATTCCGGCGCTAGGGATAGTGAAGGTAGGGGTCAGAGCCTATATTCTAGGTATCATACTGGAATTTGTCTAGTGGAATGGAAGATTCAAAACTGGAATAGCCTTCATGAATCAAGGCAATTTCACTCTGTATTGCTTCTTTAATAGCGAAGATTATTAACTAAAATGTACAAAGCTCCCGCTCCCCTCCCCGTCCAAAAATAATTTAATTCAGTTAGCAGGTGATATCATGTTTGAGAGCCACGCACTATACAGACTAAATGTTAAAATGTTTAAAATCATTGTAAATCGACCCCAAAGTTTATGTCTGTCCATTTAGAGGTCTTAAAGAATTAAATTTTTCTTGCCGTATCCTGTAAAATTTTACATTTTGGATTTGATATATTTTAGACACCAAGTTTCTTAGTTCTCGTTGGTAGACAATGACCTTCGCCTCAATATCATGCAAGCAATGTTTAAAACATCTGAAAGGGCAAAAACGCTATGCTTTTCCACCTTATGCAATTCTCCTTCTTGACCCGATTGTTTGAATATAAATTCAACCAATACATTAATATGTATTATTCTATTTACAACTGATTTGAAATTGAAATAAATTATTCGCTTAATTAATTAATTTACAGGCGCCACAGGATTTTATTCACAGTCACACGTAAGAAAAAATATTTTTATTTTATTTTTTAGTGCCCTATAAACTCGTTTCTCTTAAAACTTTTTTTTATATATTTTATTTTTTACTTTTTGGTATGCATATGTGTATTTTGCAAGCAATGTTTTGTTACCATTTCTTATTAATGAAATATTAAAAAGTGCACAAAGAAAAATCAGTATTCCACTATTACAATCTTTTGATTTCGTTGACTTTTCTGATCACATATCTACCTAAATTTCCATCACTACTTTCTGGGGGTTAAAAGTTTACTGTCTATCGGACGTTTTAAGCATAGTTTTGTTTATATTACTAATTGTCTGACACGGTAGCGCATTTTAAATTGATTGTGACATTACGTTGAATATAAAACACTGATTATCCGGTGACCGTATTTTGCAAGACTCTGAATAACAGTTCTTTATAAGTTTGCACTTAAACTAGTAAAACCGTTGTTTTTTTAATATATATATATTTAAATGGAGACTTAAAATATTCAAATATTGGCTCAATTCTCAATCCAAGTAAATTTTCTCACATCTTTCATTTTATCTGGATTATTGAAATTTGAATGCAGAGCAAGAGAAATTCAGTTTTACGGACTGTTTCCTACTTCAATAGTAAGTACCATTAGACTCAAAGCAATACTAATAGTAACTTACAATATTAGTAACACACGCTTTGAACATAGACTAATGTCCATAAAGTGTCTGGATATAAATTAAAATATTAAAAAGTGGGGTGGGAGTGAGGAGTGCTATGAAAGATGACATTCCATATTATTAAGAAAAGCATGATTTGTTACGTCACAAAATTTCTATATCTTAATGTTGTATCTAGTGCTCTGGAGAATGGGGAAGGTTCTTTACAGAAAATTTAGCCTTCTTTACTCGTCTCGCGCTTCCTTTTCCCTTTTTGTATAACTGTATATTATTTTCTTTACTCCTGTGAGAGTTGTACTTATTACTTCCCTTTTTATCTTTCTCTTTCAACCTTAGCTTCCTTCAATTCTTGTTTGATAGTTCTGTCCTGAACAAGGTCAACTGACACAAACAACATTTTGAATTCCTCCTACCTGATTCCTCTTTCTTCAGCCGCTAGTAACTCATTCCTTTTCATCATTCTTTAATATTCCAAACCTTCGTCTTCTCTTTTCTTCAATATTGTCCTCTATTACTATTTTTCAGAGAGGTTTTTTTTTTCGGGTGTAGCTGACTCAACTTCGTTTATCTTCGCCACGAATCTCATTAATCTCCTCTGCTCTTCAATCTTTCTCAGGACTTTCTCATTACTGTCCATTCATTTGATCATCTGCATTTTTCAAAACTTTCTGGAGGCATTTCCTCCGTTTCCTTATCGTTCATGTCTGTACAAGACCACATTTCTTTCAAGAGCTTTAATTGCATTTTTTAATAAACAAATTCTATGTAAATCCTGTCTTTTCCACCGAAAGGAAGTAGCTCGGTTGGTAGAGCGTTAGCGTAACAATTGGAAAGTCCTGGGAACAATCCGCGCCCATTCCGATTTATATGTTTGATCAGTCACACTAGGCTAATGCCGTGATAATACCTTCAAACTAGGGCCTGGCCGACTTTCTTCCTACACACTATCCCGGGCTGAGTCAAAGCTGCGTAAAGACCACAAATAAATTCAAATTCATATCCTTCCCAGTAGTGTTGTTTCACGCTCTAACATTCATGGATTTGTTTCGTCTGATTTTTTTCCTTTCTCCTCCAATTCACATCTCGAGTTTTCCGGTTCTCTTGTTATTGTGCATACTAAAATCCATTCCCCCATACATAACACTTAGTTTTTCTCAACTATTTCCTTCACCGCTTCACAAAATATACTGTTTCTTCTTCATTGTAAATATATTTTCCCTTATTGCATCCACAGAACACAGGTATATATGTGATGCATACATAGAATATTTACGAGTATCTGTATATTTCAGGCATTATGCATAGAATGGTTTGTTCTTTCAGCACATTCTAAGAATATTCTAGTGATATTTCGGAAATTCAAACCAATATTTTCAACTTAAGATTCTCAGAAGTATAATCCAGGAATGTTCTATTATGTAAGATATTACCACTACGAGCCATAACAATTCACATACACAAAATATGAAAATTTGTCCTAGTAACCTACAATTCCAACGAGTTCTTTGAAATGATATACATACTGAAATAATGACAACGAAATAATAATAAAAAAACAACATTATTTTTAAAATAAAACTAAATTCTAGATATCGTTACCCTACTTGTAATTTTGTAATAAAATCTTCAAGATCCCTGGAAATCACAAAGGCTTGTAATTGAGAATTATATTTCCTGGAAATAGAAGCAGACTCTTTCTTCCTGGTATTCTTATTTTTTTTAACGACCTGTTTCTTTTTCCTTTTTACTCACAATGACTTTCGTTTGTCCCGAACCAGGAAGTTTTATCTACATATTCCAACGAAAGCATTCCAAGGGCTATTGATGTGCCATCTTCCGGAGCGTCAAGTAAACACTCCTCGCAACTCGAGATATTCCTGTGATCTCAGAGACCTCTAGTGACGGAATGTGAAAGCTCTACAGCGAGATGTATTCTTAATCTACCCCAATACCAGTCGCCTTGTGACATACTATTTTAAATGCGACCATTAAATAGCCGTCTTCTTTTGAAGGAAGTCATTTCTTTCCTCTTATTTAGAACCTAATTATTTTTACAGCAAGAGATACGTCATCCTATCTGTTATGCATTCCAAACCATTTCTTTAATTTTAATTGGAATTTAGAATGACATTTGGGAAGATATTAATAATGAATCATGCATGGCAGTCTCGGCCCCTTGTGGTACAGTGGGGTATGATGATCACTTAAGTAAGCTGTTCTATAAAATCTTAAATATTTAATACGAAGGTCAGCTAATAACAAAAAAATTAATTAAAAAAGGATTTTTATGATCCGTTCCGTGTTGAACCAAGGGTGGCACTTTGTGCCACTGTATTGTGCTTTAGCTAAAGACTACCATTATTTACCTACTTGTGAGTAGAAAGCGTTAATGATTACTTAGAAGTTAAATTAACTTGTGAAAGACATTTTAAACGTATGCAAGGCATTTTTTACTGAAGACAGAAAAAATAATAGGATACAGAAGGACGGAACATGAATGAACGAATAACGTATGAATAAAAAATATATATTTATTATAATAATACAACTAAACTCTGATCGTAGCAGCAGAAGAGAGAGTGTAGACATAAATTCTTGTTTCGTTCAGTTAGGTGTCCTTCATACTCCTGACACAGATTTGGCATTAGTCAGAGTCTTCCAACTGGGAGCTATCACACCTTTCACAGATGTTCCCTTTCTTGTTGTGACCACCACATACACTGTTACCACACTTACTGCACCTGATTGTTGTTCTCGACAGTTTATTTTCCCTTTCTGCCTTGGAGCTGCAGATAAAGCATCTATTCCCTGAAGTCATAGTGTTCCCAACAGAACAATCCATAAGAGGCGCAACCATTGGCCTGATTCTCCATTGTAGAACACGTTCCATAGCGATTGCAATACTAGTTGTCAGTTCATGAACGTTTTTTGCCCTATTTTCTACCTGGTTTTCGATCAATTTCAGTCCAAGTTCTTGCAAGTAGATTCGATGCCTGTTTTGCTTGCTCTTTTCCCAGTTTGGGCCCTTCATCAAAAACAGAGAACAGGCATTGAGTCCTACTATATCTAAGAGAGTGAAAAGCACGGATAATGGCCATCGCCTTGTACTTCTCTTTGTCGAATATGCCCGTGTCATCTGATCAACGGTATTGACCCCGCCTTTGGTTTCATTATAGAATAGGTTGATGTGAGACTTATTTTTCATACTTTCACCATTGTCAACTACAGTATCCTCATGTTGTGTAGATAAGAGAATTAAAATTGTCTTGGGATTTTCACGAGTAACATAAGAAACTAATGTAACAGGAGGTTTTCCTGAATTTGGATCAGTAAACACAAATTTGTTTGAGTAAACTTCACGGTCCTTTGTAATCTTCAATTCCTTGAGAATATGTTTCCAATTTATTTGCATAGTGCCAACAATGGGTAAGTCCGCAATCACTATAGAGTTCTTCAGCAAATGTCAACGGATGTGTAGTATCTATCCGTGGTAATATTTCGACCAGAATTCCGTAGAGGGTTCTGCAAGTCTCTTCACAATTTGTGTAGAACCCCTAGATTCCGTGTAGAACCCCGAGATTCCGTGTAGAACCTCTAGATTCCGTGTAGAACCTCTAGATTCCGTGTAGAACCCCTAGATTCCGTGTAGAACCCCTAGATTCCGTGTAGAACCTCTAGATTCCGTGTAGAACCCCTAGATTCCGTGTAGAATCTCTAGATTCCGTGTAGAACCTCTAGATTCCGTGTAGAACCCCTAGATTCCGTGTAGAACCTCTAGATTCCGTGTAGAACCTCTAGATTCCGTGTAGAACCTCTAGATTCCGTGTAGAACCCCCAGATTCCGTGTAGAACCTCTAGATTCCGTGTAGAACCTCTAGATTCCGTGTAGAACCCCTAGA
>JAGDQP010004972.1:11566-24868 GCA_022664845.1 Lepisma saccharinum | reverse complement strand
GTTACCACACTTGCTGCACCTGATTGTTGTTCTCGACAGTTTATTTTCCCTTTCTGCCTTGGAGCTGCAGATAAAGCATCTATTCCCTGAAGTCATAGGGTTCACAACAGAACAATCGCTAAGAGGCGCAACCATTGGCCTGATTTTCCATTGTAGAACACGTTCCATAGCGATTGCAATACTAGTTGTCAGTTCATGAACGTCTTTTGCCCTATTTTCTACCTGGTTTTCGATCAAATTCAGTCCAAGTTCTTGCAAGTAGATTCGATGCCTGTTTTGCTTGCTCTTTTCCCAGTTTGGGTCCTTCATCAAAAACAGAGAATAGGCATTGAGTCCTACTATATCTAAGAGAGTGAAAAGCACGGATAATGGCCATCACCTTGTACTTCTCCTTGTCGAATATGCCCGTGTCATCTGATCAACGGTATTGACCCCGCCTTTGGTTTCATTATAGAATAGGTTGATGTGAGACTTATCACCATTGTCAACTGCAGTATCCTCATGTTGTGTAGATAAGAGAATTAGAATTGTCTTGGGATTTTCACGAGTAACATAAGAAACTAATGTAAGAGGAGGTTTTCCTGAATTTGGATCAGTAAACGCAAATTTGTTTGAGTAAACTTCACGGTCCTTTGTAATCTTCAATTCCTTGGGAATATTTCCGATTTATTTGCATAGTGCCAACAATGAGTAAGTCCGAAATCACTATAGAGTTCTTCAGCAAGGTCAACGGATGTGTAGTGGATCTATCCGTGGTAATATTTCGACCAGAATTCTGTAGAGGTTTTGCAAGTCTCTTCACAATTTGTGTAAGGCCTCTAGATTCCGAAGTACTGTCACCAGATTTGCCAGATTACACTTCCATTCTCAAAACATACTTTATTTTACAGTGAGCCAACATTCAGGTAAGAATTGCATACTTTCCAGGTTTCTCCTTCATAAACACTTTAAAGGGGCAGCGTCATCTAAATAATGATAACACTTCATCGACAATTACATTTTCACTGGGGCTAGAATACAGGAGAAATATATCATTCAAATATCTCTCTAAGAGCAGCGAATTTGTCTACCTTCCTACGATCATCTCTAGTCTCTTTGTCATCGAATCGTATAATTGTCACCAGTTCGTGGAATCTATTTCGGCTCATTGTTGCTATGTAGACAGCTCATCCAAATCTTTCTGACCACAGATCATGATAATCTAGCTTCGTGTCAACATTAACTGCCATAAGAAAGAACAGCCCAATCAATGAAGTCATCTCTATTTCGTTAGTTTAATTTATGCCTCGCCGTTGTGCTTCTTTATTCGTATACTGCACCATCTATTTGAGGATTTCTGGGGTACAGAAATGAATCCATAACATTGTTCACTCTTCCACTAGGACGCAAACCGGAGCGTTCTCGCACAATGTTCAGTGTATGGCGTTGTCTGCCTCGATAGGGTTCACATACATAACATCTTCCCGACCTGGCAACATATACTTCAGGAACATCATTACTTGCAGCAGAACCCCATTCATTTCCTTCATCATCATCATTTTCACTTTCAGAAGTTTCGACATTATATTCTGTAACGCTATGCTCTATGTCACTAATATCATCGTCAGTAATAAAGGACTCCTCGTCCCCTAAATGTTCAAGTTCCTGTTCAATTTCGCTTTTCGTCAAAACTTGTTTACTTTTTACACTCATTTTTACGCTATCATCCATCCAACACCCACACCCATTCACCACTACAAACAAAAGCTGACTAATCACAACAATAGTAAGGAACGAATTAAACAATTATGTACTGATAAAGCTATCAGGAGTGCCAACTGTCATCAATGAAAATGAATATATATATGTGGGTATCGTACTGAACCAAGAGTTGTACTTTGTGCCACCTTATTAAACATGACGTAAATAAACCAACTGAAATTGAGCAATTTAGCGGTGCACACATATTGAGAACTACCACTAACCAAATAACAATAACTATTGTTTTCACGTTCCTTACTCCAATAATTTTTGAGAGTCAGCAGAATATTTTCAATTTGTGGCACTTTGTGCCACCCTTGGACCTGCTAGGGTTAAGATGCGCTAAAAAGTAAAAAATAATAAATTGAATTAAACTTATGAATTGGAAAATAAAAGCGTGGGTGCTCTTAGATATTATGATAAGGTAAGCAAGAGCACCAACGTTTCTATTTTCCGATTCATAAGATTAATTCAATTTATTATTTTTTTACTTTTTAGTGCATCTTAATAAAGCGTATTTTAAAAAAATATTTTTTAAATTATTTTTTCTGTATAATAGATGAATATTAAACTCCCTGCGAGATAGGCAACCCATTCCCCACACACTAGATGCGGCGTTGCGTGCATTTAAGGATAATTTCCATTTATTTAATTAATTAATTAGTTAACTGGATTATTTTGTCATATATCTAATGATTAAATATTGTATTGTCATCGGATGCAAGCAAGTTTACAAAATTTCAAAGAAATCGGATGATGGGAAGTGAGTTAAAAATCAATTACAAGATTTGTACATACCAGAGAGATTTACAGAGCAAGTTAATATAAAGCGTATAATATAATAAAAGATATGAATTAAAAGACCTCAGTTCCTACGCTGCGTGTGTGTGTTTTTCATATTTTTTAAGATACTGGGCAACTGACAAACTATAATGACATTTTGGAAAGCGAACCCAATAATACTTGTGAATGTCTATCAAATGAACTACCTGACATTTTTACATTGTTTATTTTAGCTGGGAAATTAGAATACCCCTAATAAGTGTAGGCGTGTGACGTCATCAATTACGGGTAAAATAAACAATGTCAAAATGTTAGATAGTTCATTTGATACACATTCACAAGTATTATTGGGGCCACATTTTTAAAAATATGAAAACTATCTCTCACATACAGCGTAGGTACTGAGGAAGCCTCTAGTTACAAAATACACAAATAAGAAAACCATTTATAAACAAGGGAAGGTCCATATATAGTTAAAAACTTCGTTTCGATCGAATTTGTCCTGAATAGGAGAAATTTCGAACACCTATTTGAAAGATAATATAAGAGAATTATCAATCTTAATTACAACATGTAAGTAATGATACTGAGTGAAAACATCTACTTTTGTTAACCACAAAAGTCTCAAATGTAATCAGTAGTGGAGTCACTGCTGCTGCATGTAACATGAACCCAATTGATGCATATATTGCACCTCTACAAAATAGTTCTTTGTCTCCCCGTGATTATCACACTAATCACATTAATTACGAATTGAATCTTCAATGTTATTATTATCGTCACACAAATCTTCAAAACTGCTGGAAATTATCTGTGTAAATTTTGTTCTTTAGTTTCCGATATGATGTAGAGCTCCCGTTTATGCCTCACTTTGGCTATGGCTAATATGTAAGAGTCGATAACCCGACAGTTTTCTCACGTGCATTTTTTTTATTTTCTATTGTGTGTCTGCATCACTTTATGTTTTATAGGTGTATTTATTAGAACTTGAATTGTTAGGATGCATTGCGGGGCCTTCTTCCAGAAGCACTATTTTCCAGGCAAATATCGGGATGGTATCTAGAATAACTGTCGTGCTGATCACATTTCCCCATCCTTTTGTCACAGACACGTGACAGACATGGGCCGTATCTACCATAACAGCCTAAACATTATTTAAAAGTTAACTAGCTACCTGTTGTTAGAATGTTACATTTGGGGAAAGTTATTATATAAGGTCAGCCTAATTCCGACTAAATGTGTGATCGGATTTACCCCTAATCGCTACCTTGAAATTCTTCTTGGTGTTTGGATTTTGTTTTTCATACAGTGTAGATTATAGACCCTTTCTAGGGTGACTAGACGTCCCGGAAAACCGGAATTGTCCCTGTTTTTTCAGCTTTCGTCTCGGTGTCCCGATAAACTTCGGAACGCAAAAATTGTCCCGGTTTCTTTGCAAGCAGTAAATCATTTTCATGTTTGGGTGTATTTTCCTGGATGTTTATGGAAATATCATCGAGAGGGGACCAACAGGAGGAAAACGTGTTTTTATCTGAAAGAAAAGGAAATGAAGATCAATGGAAATCTTCTCGAGGATCAAATTACCGTTCTGGGTAAAATGCTGGAATCTAAGCAAGAATAGAGGAAATGAAAGTTGAAATAATTTCTTAGGCGAATGCGAACGTCCCATGTGGTATTCTAATTATATATATATATATAAAATTTGTAGGTACATTTTTGAAATTGCTTTTAAAAATGCAAAAATTGAAGGATTTTTTTCGTCCGTGAAAATTCAATGGACAGAAGAGGCAAAAAGACATAATGGAAATTGAAACACTGTAAGCAATATTACAAATGTTGTATATTTATAATATTTCGCGTGCGAAGTTTTATAAGTTAGTGTCAAAGGTTAAAGATACGCTGTCCGCTTGATGTAAACTAGATCCGATTCTGCACATACGCTGTCTGCCTGATGTAAATAGAAATTTAATTATTAATAATGTGCTGTAACCGACCATAGTATTTTTGAATGACACATGATAAAAATGTCCAAGTTTTTCAACTAGAAATTCTGGTCACCCTAGCTCTTTCTCAAATATAAAAGAAAAAGTGCTACCAACATTACTTTCAGGAAAATGTGTATATGTACTTAATGAAAATTTACAATTGGGATGTATTTACATTCCTTCAAATTCAAGTTTGAATGACAACATCATTTGAAAATAAAAACATGTTATCAACTATTATTAAGAATGAACACTTCTTTTATCTATGTTACTATGTATTCCTGCGTAATAACTAGTTTAAACTACGAAATGAGCTGAATGTACTATTTAGAGATTTCTGCTAGTACAAATAACGCTAAGATTTATGTCTCGTAATAACTTTTCTGAAGACCACATCCTGCATCCACAGCTGACATCTAGTACATTAATTTTTCTCCTTGGAATTACAGCTGTCGGTTGCACACAACATACAATTAAAAGAGAATACTTTCATTAGAGTTTACTTACGTGTTTTAACTCTAAAATGTAAACAAGAACATATTCATACGCAACTCTTTATCTGCGTTGTGCAACAACATCGGGCATTTTATAGAACACTACTCAGACTCCATCTCTAGGTCTGAGAGAGCACTGCAGTTTTCTGGACATGACGTACAGATGACACTGTAATAAAAGGTCTTAAGTTAAATTAATATGCATGGGCTACTCTAGCTAACAAACACTTTTTTTGCGTCATATTTCTATCAAACGCAGTTTTGTTATTACTATGTCTGGAAATGAGTCTTAAATAATTCTAAACGATCTTCATTACGTTATCACAGGTTGGTTGTGTAAAGGAACGCTGATAGATTTTATTACTCAATAGAATTATATTTATGTATTGTAAAATAAGTACAGTCTTGCACAATTTAAATACTCCTTTTGTTTATCTCAAATGAGTCGATTTCTGATAATTTATGTACATTTCGAAGGCATAAAGATGTGAACATAAAGTTATATAAGAAACGAGGAAAGGTAAAATATACAAAACGTTCTTATATACAACTATCACGTTGTCGAGTGATTATGGTAACGGGATGCGAACTGAGGAGACATACATAAAGTAGTAGTGTTGCTAGTGGCCATCCTGAATGAGGATTTTTAAAGGATTTCGTTAGATCCACCAGATAAATACCAGAATAGTACCTTGGTGGGTTTAAGCGATAGCTGCCCGTGAAAAAAATGAAAACTAAAATGTATGAGTCAACACCATGCATGTTTATTATATTGAGATTTGTTAATCAACTTGCAGTAAAACCAGTTATTACTTGAAATTCCTCCATCATTGGATAAGGAATTTAGAAACATGAGGACCTTCGCCCTTGAACTCACCTGTGAAATTCATGGGGAAGAAAACCGAGGGAAAACAAATATTTAGTACGCTCCGAAACTCACTATAATTAGTTCAGCTGTCTCAAATCCAAAAATAAAATTTTCATAGTTTACGTGTTGACTCAAGATACAAGTATACTCTACAGTGTGTACAGCACTTATCGACAAATAATCAAAATAGCAGATTTGAGGGGCAAGAGGTATTATATTAAATTGTCACCTGAACGTTTGTATACTTTTAAACGACACAATATAAACGTGATCATATCGTATATAAAACTCTTCTGTGTAATGACTAGGTTACAAGAAAAAAATAAAAGATACAAGCGTGCTCAATGAACAGCGGTAGTCCGTACATCAATTTGCTTAGCATTCGGAAATTTCTGGGATCGAATCCAGCGGCCGGTAATTCTCACTAAGTGCTCGTTTAAGTATCATAGTCCATCAGCCAAGAGGCAAATTTGGGCATTTTGTCCTCACCTTGAGCACACAAAACACAACTTTGCACGGAGTTACAGTAGGATCTATGAAAATCGAAACAGGTTTATCAATCCTAGTAGGGTAGCTTTTTCAAGATGGCGGCCAACATAAAAAATGGCCACTGCACATCACACAAATTCAGAATTATTATTATTTTCACAAATTTAGAGCAATGCTACGGAAATTTCACTCTCTTCAACCTTGTATATCCATTGATAGAGAAACTATAGAAATAAGGATCTTATAATAATCCCGCTCAGTCCGTCCGTCTGTCTGTCTGTTTTTCTGTTTGTCCGCCCGTCTGTTTTTCTGTCCGTCTGTTTGTGTCCAGAAATTAAAGCTCAGGAACCACAAGGTGTAGAGAGGCGCTTGAGGTGTTGTTGGAAAGGTACTGTCTAGACTAGCTCAGAGCCGTCGAAATCGACTTGATTAGTGCTGTGGTTAAGTGTTGCCAACCGACTTTTAAAAATAAATAGTTCAAAATGATTCTATTCCATTAGGCCTATGTGTTCCACAGGGGGTGTCTGGCAAAATTACTGACTCTGTAAGTTTGGGTGTCCATTTTCGGACGTGTTTTTGACATCCCTTGGTTGTCCAAACATGCATCTCTTTGGAGTGTCATTATGGTTACGGACACAGAACAAAGAAAATCCTGACAAAGGATAAAATAAAGAAAGTACGCTGTTTGTAATTTATTGAATGCGAAGTTGTTACTTGTAATATACAATGGTTCAATAATGAAAAGCAATATGTTTCCCAATAGTCTCAATAAGGAAAATATTTTCCTTGCTTTAATTTTCTGCTTACCAAAAATTTTAAGTGATTCAAAAAATATTCAAAATTCAAGTTATTATTTACTAATGTATGTTCAATGGTAACTTTTCAGCGGCTTGTTCGTTTTACGTTTTAGCTAAAAATTTGGTACCGACTTCAAAGATTTGAAATTTGAAAATATTATTTTTAAACTTTTATAGTTCGCTTCTTTGAAATCGGTTCTTTATTTCTTCATTAAAGACTACTTTTTATAATTCAATAAATGGAATACTTGATAAATCTTGTGACTTTTATGCATAGAATAAAATATAACAAAAACTTACTCTAAAGTATAGGTACGATTATCATACAATGGTATCGATTATGTATGTAAAACGGCAATTCTTTTTTATTATCCGTGTATTAATTTTAGATCATTATACATAACAAAATGTGTTTATTAAAATAAAAGAAACTGTGTTGAAGACAAATAGAATAGACTAGGATTAATTAACGTTTTGCATATGCTCACTTTGGTTATAATTAATTAACATTTACTGCAGTCCTCGTACGCTTTTGGCTTCTTCGAAGGGGGCACCTAAAACAAAGTTGTGTCCCCCTCGCAAAAACCCAATGCGGTCCTGCCAGGCACCACTTATTTTCTCTTGTCAAATGACTGCATCAGTGCTGTCCAGTGAGCTCTATACCTAACGATATTGGAGTAATCGATCAATGCTTGAAGTTAAACAGTCGATCGTTCATTTCCAGTCTTATCCAATATGGACCAAATTTTCGATCCTAGCTCTGTTTTTCACGCTTGTCATCGTTGTGTAACGAGCTTTTTTATTTATTATGTAGTAACGATTGAGATATGAGCAGCAACAAGGGTAAACAAGGGTAAAAAAGATGAGGAGGCGCTACAATATTTCAATCTGAAAAGTCGGGGGCTGAACTTTTATGGCATATGTTTAAAATAAAAAATGCTGATAAAACTGGAGGTTACAAGGGGGTTACTAAGGTAGATTTTGGGAGGAGTTTTAGCTCCCTGGACTGATCGCCGCCCTTGGTTATGAGATACTGAAATACGTATATCCTATAAATTCCCTCTATTTCTTTGGTTACAAATAACACCCAACACCCTCAGGAGTGGGTTCAAGCGTTGCTTATTTTTGCTGACAATGGGGAGGGGGAATCATAGCAATACTTGGGTAAGATTCGCTTAAAAGCATATTAGTGAAGATTTAAACAGTTTTTTTAATTACAAAGTACAGTAGAGTCTCGCTAATCCGGACTTGATGGGACCGGACCCAGTTAAACAGAATCAGCTTTAAAATGTTTATAAGACAAGTTTTAGGTGGGTAAAAATATTAAAATCTATGTTACTTCCCGAAATACAACGTTAATGTAGGCGTACTGTAGTAGCCTTAGTTTGTTTACGAGCTGTTAAAACGAAACATAAATACAGTTTAAGGTAAAGTAGGTTTTAAAATTGATGCACGCTTTTTGACGATCTTTTTAGGTCTGTCCAGATTAACAGGATGTCCGGACTAGCGGGGTTCGGATTAGCGAGACTACTGTAACGATAAGACATTTGAAAAGTCTTATGTAACGACAAGAAGAGGGGGGTTAGGTATCTGCTTATTTTTGCTTACAAGTGGGACGGGGTATAAAATTACTAACAATTTGCTTTCGTAATACTTGGATATCCCTTAAGGTTTCTCAAAAGTTTTACACGGCGTTAATGTAGCAATGGTACCTTTAAACCAAGCCCACACCGACTTCTTGCACCACATCCTCACCGCAAGCCAGGTAATCGGGCAATTGCATTGCGGGTGTGACTCGTGTGACTGAACGCAATTTTATCTTGATCTGTACGAAATCAAATCTGAGTTGAAAGCTGAGCTATTGAAGAATAGTAGAATACAAATATTCTGACACTGTAATAACAACAGGAACTAGTTAACAATCCTTAATTTTTTTAAATTTAGCTTTCTAGTGTCAGACTGTCATGCCCGGAACTCCTGGATTGGCCCAGATGGTTCATTGGACGTGAATAATTTTATGCGATAATTTTATACAGAGTGTATTTCTGTTCTTTTATACAAAGCATCTTTTTCGTTATGATGATAGTCTACTTACCCAAGTGCTTCTAAAGGACCCAATTCATCAGGCGAACGAAATTTTCATGAACGATTTTAACAAGCAATCTGAGAGTAATATGTAACAGAAATTTTGTACTAGAGTTTCTGAAAGTTATTTAGAAGAAAAATGTACATATATCCTTTGAAGATATTCAAGAAATGTCAGTCAGAAGCGAAAAGAAAATTGCATGCCCCTACCACCTAGCGGAACCTGTATAAGCTTGTGTTACCTATTTTTTTTTTTAATTTTAAATAATTTAACTTATCCAAATGTTTTGTAGTGAAAACTCCATTCTATCAATGGGTAAACTCTGAAGTTCCTATGATGAGTTGTGTATTCGTGAAAGTAACCTTAAGTTTCTTTTAGGCTATTATTTCGCTGAACGTATCCTTATGCTCATTTTATATGCATATATATATGTATTCCGAAATTTTACAAAGTTGATACATTCAGTTACTCACCGTTGGATAGATTACTGCCGGCTCAACATTTCCGCTACTAGTAAGTAGTCCAATATTTAACTGATCTTCCTTTCGATTTAACACACTTCTCATTGATTTCTTTTTCACACTTCACAAGTGATTAACTTACCCGTTTTTCCTGTAAATTTTGCTATTTCTGGATCGGTTCTGCGAAAGTTAATCCTTCTTTTACATGACCATTCTTGAAATCAAACTGATGAGATTTCATTCTACATACAAGTTGGTCCAAAATTCTCTACACACAGGTAATGTGCTCTTTATATCTTATTTTTGGCTTGCGAATATTTTTTTAAAATTAGGTTTTAAAATCTAACATTGTTTTTTCATATATTTTTCAACGTCCGATTATCGCTGTTTTATCAAAATCAGATATTTAAAAAAAAAATCAAATATCTCTGTTTAAAAACCCACTGTTATGTTTCTCCAACATGATATTCTGGAGACATTTTTAAAATTTCGTTTTGTCCATGGATCCGTTCGTCTGCAACCCTGGCTACGGTTGCCGTAATGGAAGTAGGTAGAGAGAAGCTGACTTCAAATTTGAAATCAGCACCCTTGATCTTTCCGGCCCCTTTCAATCTGGAGATTAAACAATCTTTCACTTTGGATATTTTTTGTAGTATTTACTTCTGTGAAACTGGACATATCGCACTCGAATTTTCATCATATTCTCTCGTCGTTTTACCAATTTCTTCACCTTTACTTCCGACCAGTGGCGTACGCAGGACTTTTTTTTTTTGGAGGGGCTGGCTGGTGGGTACAAAGTAAAATATTTCGAACATTTCACTATATTAGAATCGTAGTATTCTAAGGGCTATGGGCTATGGTACCAATAATATAGTTTTAAGCAAACATTATTTTTTTTAAATAAAAATATTATTAATGAATCATGCTTTTAGTTAAACTCTTTTTTCACTGTATATAAACGTACTTAACAAATAGTTAGGGCTACCATACGTCCGTATTTTGTACGGACAATTTGTATTTCGAAGTCTCTGCCCGTGTCCGTAGCGTACTTTTCAAAAACTAGCTAAATGTCCGTACATTTCATTTAGTCAGTTGTTGACTGTTAATTATTTTAAAACCTATATATTTCCACAAATACACAGCACACTATTTAGAAAGACCTTCCAACTTCTACACAAATAGAAATTGTTACTGCAGTATTCAACTACGCTCTCGGTGATTGCAGCGGCACCATGACGCTAAAATAGTCCTTGTAGATGTACCAAATTTTATTTATTACAGGACTTATTATTACCGCCCTTGTATTTAGCGAGGTCAGAAGACCTTTTGTTCACTAGGCTTCTATGTGGAATTTAATTAATATTTCTAGAGCACTATTAGAAAATAATAAGCATTATTTACTCAATATTTGTGCTTCTAAAAGCAATATTTACTCCTTAAAGGATGCAACCAACTTGTAGTCATCCCGTTACTTTTCTATTAGCCCCAAGGATGTTACTGTGGTGTCAAGGGCGGACCCAGAACCGACAATCACAATTGAATAGAAATTGTGGGAGGGAAAGTCAATACCCCCAATTGGAGATACCTTTTAAATTTTAAAAGTCAATTTAACTTCTTCATTCCATCAACTTTATTCATTATCATTCATTTGCATTTTTCTTTATCTGCTTTACTCGTAAGAAAATAATCGTAAGAAATAATAATAGTCCTACCTCAAACAGTCAGTTTTCTAACAAGATACGTAAATACTTAGTAATAGATATATACGAACCCTTATGATGCTCTTCGGCAGAAGAATTTCTTTGTTGGTCTCCTTTCTTAAGCCAGAAATCGAACAACGTTTTTTTCATAGTTCCATTAAAATAATTTTTCAAACATTTTTGTATCACACGAGCTTACTGATAAATAATAAGATAGTTAACATAGTCACAATGTCACAATAATGTCTACTCGATTTAAAACCTAATACTTAAACGATACACCTTAGCCGATAAACTTCTCTCACATAACCTGCAACAATTGTAATGGATTAATGGCAATGAGTAGACTAAGGGAGCAATCAGTCAGGAAAGACAGAAGTGCGGATGATGTATTTGGAAATTCCAGGAAAATACCGCATATTTGTTTTTACCAATATATGATATATTGTACTTCCAATATATCATGTGATCGGACAAGAATTAGGGCAAACTGTGACAACAGAAGACAGACACCTGTATAGTTTGAGTCAGTCTTCCGTGACCCGTAAAATGAGTACTGGATTGGCGGTGAGATGCCAAAAGGTGATATTTCTTTCAACCAGAAAATTGAAAGGTCAGTAGCATCTTCCCAACAGGAGGCAGCGTCTTCTTATATTCAATAGCATAAGAAAATAGTTGTCATCTTCCATCGAGCGCTGTCAGTCGGAAGCTGTTTATAGCGGCACAATTTTGCATGTCAAATTCTCACCATCACATAGCGGAATTACCAGTCGCTGGATAACAGAGGGTAAAGGCATAAAGTCTCTGTATCTGATACATTGAAGAAGCTATGATAAAGAAGATGCAGGTGGGCTTAAACAAGGAAAAAATTAAAGACCCAATGTTTTCTGTTTCTCTCCTTTATTTTTCCCCCCTCTGTGTTTCAGATGCACAAATTTGTTGGCATACATAATCAAGTAAATAAATATTTCTTCGTTTCCACTGTATGTGCAATTTATATTGGAGTCATATAAAGTTAAGAAGGAACTAAACCTTCACTCGCCGTCATTTTTTCTCAATATATGTCACTACGTGTTGCCAGTGTTGCTAACTTACATTTACTATTTGTTACTACGGAAAGTATTTACTAGCATAAATGTGCTATGAAATAACTACTGTACATTATTTGGGATACAATCTCTTCATGTGAAAACAAAAGCTATTGACACTATTTTTTATAAATGGCTGAGAGAGAGAGAGAGAAGAGAAAGCCAACAGTAAACGTATTGTTCACATTTGTATGGCTACTTTTTTTTCCTCGTTGTCCCTTGGGCAACCGGAACTCTGGTGCGTCTTTTATGACGACCCCTGCCTGCTTCCACCTCCTAACATACACATCATAAATAACTATTGAAAACCCCTGCTGATGACAGAATTATTGCTTGGCGTTTTCTTGTTCTCCATCCCATGCTCGAAGTGGATGATAAAACGTAATAGGGGAACGCTTACACCAAGTGGGGGCGATTAGCTCTTGAAAGTGAAGGCAAAGAATTTGGCTAAATATTCAGGAGGGATAGCATAATGTTTCGCACCGGGAATCGAACCTCTCAAACCCACTGATTACAAGACGATAAACATAGCCACTCATTCATCGGACACACACATACATCATACATATTTATATAATTACATTGAGTCTTTGTATTCATACGTAATTTAATTAAAACAGGCTGAAGACACAGCAAGTCTAGACACTAGAGCAGTGTTTCTCAACCCTATTCATGCCGGGACCCCCTTTCACCATGTCTTACGGTCGACGCCCCCCAACAGTAATTTTCCTGTTTATGATAAAAGGTTTTGTTTCACTTTGTATTACATAGTCTCCTCCTGAAGTCTATCCATATATATATATATATATAT
>JAGDQP010004972.1:0-11466 GCA_022664845.1 Lepisma saccharinum | reverse complement strand
CCATCTAGCTTATGAAAAACGCTTGATTTCGTCTACCCATCTTGCATATGGAAGTCTTCTCGGTCGTTTCTTTTTCTCTATGAATCCAATGTAATACATATGTCGTCCACATTCCATCTGTTCGTCTAGCTATGTGAGCTGTCCATCTCCACTTCATTTTCTTCGCAGTCTTGATTACATTTTCTAACTTTGTTTGTACGTGAAACCATTCATTTATTTTCCTATGCCTCCTAGTTATCCCTAGCATGCATATCTCCATTGCTCTTTGTGTGACTCTTAATCTTTGAGTCGTTTGCGCATTCAACTTTTCAAGTTTTACAGCATTACAGATTTGCTGACTACAGATTTCGGTGTTCCGGGTTCGGCTCCCAGCGCTGCCAAGGTTTTGCTCCAAGGCTTGTGGGTTTGGAACGTCACGAACAGTAGAGCCGTTGCGGCATGGTACCATCAAAGACTTCAAATCTGCACTATCCAAAAATGCACTATCGGAATTTATTTCAAGAAGCTATAAGATTATAATTCGGACTGAGAAAGTTCTTGTTCTCTCATTCTCTGCCACTTTTCCTCACAACATACAAATATGTTTCAACGGCCTCTATAATAATAGCAATATTAATAATTTTTACATGTTAATCATATGTAATGATTAATATGTAATGTAATACGATTAATATTAATCATATTAATAACAATAATAATTATTATTATATGATTTATTATGAAACAAAACCAATTCTAATTTTGTTTTATGATGAATGCATGTTTTGCTGCCCATATATGTAACTTTTGTGTACTTCTTGTTTGCATTTTCCTAAGCCAACGCTCTACCACTGAGCTACGGCGGCTCGGTGAGATTACTACGAGTGTAGAACAACAACAAAGGTATATCCTGTTCCTAAGACCAATAATAAAACAGATATTTAAAAAAATATATAGACATGTAACTATATTATATGCCTTTGCTAAGATACTTGAATCCGGGAACAGTTCCTAAAATAACACTTACGTCTCCGGTTGTTTTGGTACCCTATTATCAGAAAAAAAGTACAATAATAATGCACGAACTCCCAAGAAATATTTTGCCAGCAAACCCCCATTCGACAGATAAAAGTACGTACGTGACATTTACCGGTCACCAAATCTGAAAGGCAATAACATTCCGTACAATAACGAAATGGAACTGTTGTGTATCCCGAGCAGCAATGCCAATATGGAGAGATTATTCTTTCTCATGAACTACACATTGGTTGAGTTAAAGTCCCAACTGAAAATTAGGTCCATTCAGGCAATGGTTGCGGCAAATGCAAAACTTTAGTATGTCGTTTAAAACTTGAGGAAAACCCTGAATTACAAAAGAATTCGGACCCGTTCCATCGGGAAATATTATCAGGATCATGTGGACAATAAATATATTTATAAATTACTTCCTACTGGTAGAAATGCGAGGTAGTACTATATATGTGCCAGAATCAACATCCGAGACTAGAATCTGGATCCGAAGATCCGCATATCCGAAACCCTGATCCGGATCCGTTTGGCTATCACTACTAGAAACGCCCTGACCGATTACCTTCCCCCATCGTTTGTCCTACCCTATCCCGGCCTGAGCCTGAGATCCTTCATGTGAATGTGCCATAGTGTGACAGCAGCACTGAACTTGTGTTGGAACTGAGCATACATTAGAAAACAGCAGCTCGTGAATATTTTTCTTTACGACTCACTCCCCGAACGACCGTAGCTGAGTTGGTAGAGGATTGACTTCGCATTTTGGAGGTTCTGGGTTCTATTGCAGCGGCCGACCGTCCTAACCGAGATTTTGTCAGGCTTTCCTTCAGTCACACGGGGCAAATACTGGATGACACCTTGACCTAAGGCCCTGATTGATTTCTTTTCTTATCCTTTTCCCTACCCTATTCCGGGCTGTGACATAGATGCCAAAAAGCCCTAAGTAAATTCAAATTCAAATTACAACTCACTTGCTCCGATATGAAAAGAAACCGAAGCGAATGGGATAATGGAAAATACAACTAAAGACCATTAGCTTTTCTTTGCAAAAGCCTTTATTCAAGAAGAGTTAGCATTTACGTAACATGACCAGGTGTACTGATTTTCGCAGGACAGTACTATTATTTAAAGTGTTATTCTGCGTGATAGATGGGGGCTCCAGATCTGGCCCTGATGTATATAGTAGGAAGTCTTCTTCAGAGCCTTACTAAAGATATAATACTGGCATGACTCTTCTACGCGATTCTCTCGATTATCATGTCGCGATATAATTTTCGGAAAATAAAAATGTCCGAATTGCATACCACGCTATTATTTTAATGCTAAAAATGAAGGGGAAAAGTATTAAAAATCTGCAGGACAGATGACCGATATCCAGACGACAATGTGTCCTATTTTTTCTTCCCGTAACCCTGTCACTCAAAGTCCCGTGCAATTCTGAAGAGCTTGTAAAAAGAAAGTCTATATAGAAGTCTATTCCAACCTCCCACCCATTCAAGGACTTTCCTGTAGCCTACCTTCGGAAACAGTAAATAGAAATACCAGGGCAAGTGGAAATACTATGCTGTGTGTTACCCACTCCAAGCCCCGTCTTCTGTTATACATTTTTTTTAGCATTGAGAAGGGTTGGTCAGTCAATCACAAGTCACCCTTCTTTTTCTACCGTCTTGTAACACTATGGTCGTGACCTTCGCTTTCCCCTACTCGTCTTTGTGGTGACACCATCTGTTTTGGTTTTCTTTCATAAGCAATAAAATACTCCCACCAGTTTCTCTACAGGCACTGAACGGCTGAACCACTTACAAAGAGCTCGCAGTTTGAATCACTACTACTCAACCTCTGCTTGGCCATGAAAGCGAGATAGCTTCCTGAAACATATCTCAAATTTTGTCGGAAACGAATCTCAGTTGTTTCAATTGTAATATAAATAAAACTCTTTTTAGCACAATCAGACTACTTTTCTCTTTCATGTAAGAGCGCCAATTGCACTTTTGATCGTTTCTTTATACTGTATTTCTGCAGATACGTCGCATCGGTATGTTGAGTGATCCTTCATACGTCATCTAGCGGCGACCCTGCGAAACATAGGCTTTCTAAAATATTTTAATTTTCTTTATATACTAATATAGGCATAAATTTGGGTCATAAGTTGTTGCTTAATGTTATACCTATTATGTAGTTAAATTACACTTCTCAAATTTAAGTAGTTTAGTTGCAACTATGGAAACCGTTTTTAACATTGCTTCTTATGGCTTTTGTTCTCCCTTAACGCATCTAATGACAACATGTGAGCGTGTTAACAGCACAAAATGTACTAGGGAGCAAGTGGAATAATCAATTACGTAAGAAATAATATAATATCAATATATTACATTAATTTATGCTACTTTTGTTATAGAAACAAAACTAATTTTGCTTGGTGTTTTATTTGAAATTGTTTATCTTATTTTTAGAGCATCATAGTTGTTAGTAGCAGCGATCCGATCTATTAAATTAATAAGTGAAAAAAAAAATCCAGATTTACGGGTGAGTGGAGAGGGTACATCTGACTGGGACAATAATGACGAGAGTGAAAAGGGACAGCATTGTGAATGTTCGTTTAGACACAGGTCCACAGACAGCCATAGTTGTAAGGAGGGAGGGGGCATCATCTTTAATAAATCGATGTATGTTATTCCGGTAGTGTACACAAAGATTTATAGGTAAGAAAGACTACAGAAAATTTAGGGAATGCCCGAACCACCTTCCTTTCCACTGTTTTGGACTTGTTTTGACATTAAGATCGGTAATTTATAATTAGTTAGGTACATAATTCATCTGTAATAGGAGGACATCAAAAGTAGACAACAATGATCTTTCGTCATTCAGAAAAGAGTGAAGTGTCAAAGTACTAAGGGTTTCTCAAAGGTAATCAATAAGTGACCCTCATAAAATACGTATATTCACATATATAGGGATAAGAAGTAACGAAATGGATGTCCGGGATTTCACCCCCTTAACGATTTGAAATCCTCCTTCATTGGTATATTTTCTTATCGAATTTCTTATTTTTTTTAACACTAAATTAAAAATTAAACCCTGGGTTTCATCGTTATCAGTGCCGTAAATTGTGGGGTCCAGGGGGTAACCAACCGCCCCCGTTTAAGTTTCCTGCCGTTCGAATGGGATCCATTTCAAAGTAAAACTTCCTTACTCCATATGATACGATACGACCATGAATGTATAAATAAAGCATGGAATGTGTTCACCACATCACCAATAAATATAATAAATAAATAAATCTTTTAAATGAAACGAAAATGTGAGCTGGGCTCATTTCAGTAAAAAGTCTCCTATTAGGGCTCACAGAAATTACATATATTTCTTAAGCTTTAAGTTGTGTCAAATATTGTCCCCTCGAGGAACTTGTGAAGCATGGAATGGGCCCACCATACTCTTTCCAAAATAACTGAAAAGAATTTAAGGCGCTGTTGCTGCCCCATCATCTGAACAAATACATATCCCTAAGATGAAGTATAAATGCAATTTGGACTCTACTTCAGTAGAACTCCCAACTGGGGCCCCTAGAAGTAATAAACATGTTTAATAAGGTTTTTAAATTGCACCAAATATGGGCCCCACAATTTAACTTATAATAAATGTTGAATAAATGTATTAACTTGAAATAATACATTTTATGTCCCGTGAAAAATAACCGGGGTAGTAATTGTCGCGAAAGAACGTTCACATGTAAACTACATGTATTTTTCTAAGTGTGGGGCGGGAGGCAAATATTAATCCTTGCCTCTCTCAGGAAAGTTCCAATTTAAGGCGCTGATCCTTATCTCCTTGCCTGAAGGAGTCAATTTGTAGACTGCATAGGGAAATGTTGAGGACCGCTCAGATCTAAACATAGTTAATACTTTGATATAAAAATATTAGGAAGAAACTTCTCCTCTTTGGTGAAAGAATCAACAAACAAACCGAAAGCCGAGTGATGTTCTGTATTGTCATCAAGTAAAAAGCAGAGAAGGCAGTGTGCCATTGTTGGGAGGAAAAAGAAACGGAAAGAAAGACAGCAAAATACAAGTGAAAACTAGAAATTTTGATCAATATTGCAAAAACCAAAGTATACTTTGACTAGCGATGATCACGGGGGTTGGCGGGGGGGATCAGTGGGTAGCTGAAGGTTTCTTCAGGGCTCACTCTTGTGAACTATACTATTAATTGAGAAATTGATAGAAAAAAGTGCACTGCTATATAACTTTTCATACATAAAAAAATCGTTGAAAAGTAATGTTCTTGATTGGTATACCAAACATTAAGAGAGCAGCCGCCCCCCTTGCACCCCGTGCTCACGCCTATGTTAATAATGCATCCGTTGTGTTTATGAACTCAACTCGCTGTTAATTTGTTTTGTTTTTATATTAGCATTATGAATCGTTGGAATGGAATAGTACAAAAATAGTAATTATCAACAAAATACTTATAATTTTTAATTATACAGTTGACTCCCGATTTATCGGGGTAATAGGGTATCCACGGTTAACTCAAAATCACGGTTAATCCAAAGGCAGGGTGGAGAAACGAGAAACATAAATAACCACTAAATAATAAATAGAAAAATGCTACATGGCAATTTACTGGATTTTTTTTTTCAGGAACTGTGCTTTAATAAAGTTTCGAATCAACTGTATCAACAAACTCGCTCGAATCTCATTGTCGTATTCCATGTCTGCTCTCTCTCTCTCTTTCTCTCTAGCGTGCCTGCTTATCATTCTTGCATTAGATGTAAATATTTTATTTTTTGGCGAGCACCGACAACCCGGTTAAGCCGTTCCCGGTAAATCGGGAGTCTACTGTATTTTACATATCAAATTACAAACGCCTTGCATTCCCAGATCTAACACGATCTCGTCCCAGGTCGATTAACACCACACCTCAAAAGTTTAAAAAAAAATCTTTCTTTTTGGTAAAGTTCTTCCATTAGGTAGCATGTCCTTATACTGACCAAAGAGTGGCCCTTGGGCTGATCGTTACAGACTTCGTAATGTACTGAGAAAATCTAAGAAAGAAATACGAGTCGCAATGCAGGATCAAACTTAGGCTTACAGATTTCACTTCTGTAGTTCAAGTCAGTTAACGACGTGAAACTATTGCACAAGATTGGGCTGGGAGGGCATCAAAAAGAGGCGGCCCTCTTGAGTTACAAGTTGCAGTTACACAGTAATCCAACCTTATTTACTTTAAAATTAAGCTTTAGAATAAATAGATGGTCAGTCACATCTGCTCCCTGGACTGTACAAGCTCACAACCCCGACGAAACTCATTGAATTTTCTTGAATATTCCAGCTGCTCGACTTTATAATAGCGAGATTCTCGAATGTTCCACAAGGTGGCAGAAATTTCGCGTATGTTCCGAAGCCAGAGGGTCCAGAAAGTACAGAATCTTATGGGCTGGTCTAATCTGAAGTACCATACATATTTACTATAAACAAAGTAGTAACACGAGTATGTTTGTAACTTTTTTCGGTTTAATTTAACTCCTTACAGAAAAGTGTTTACCAAAATACAGTGTTCGATTTGTTTAATTTCCAGAGAGAGGGAAGAATTAGTGAGATATGTATTATACGGTATTTTAGGATCGTCCATATCCCAGGGTAGAGGTGTATATATATATCTGTAAACAGAGCCAGGGAAGATTTTTGCAGAGGGGGGGGGAAGGTCCCAACCATCCTCTGCTCCAAATCGAACACTGCCAAAGTATGTTGCACTCTCGTCGATTGGCAGTTATATTTCAACACTAGCAGTTTAACATTTAATTAACCGAAGTTAGGTACCATTTGATAGTTCCTAAGAACATCCAGCAATGTTGGTATCATACGAAATAAAATCATATATAAACAAATCCCTCGACGGCCGAGTAGTTCAAATATGATCTCTAAATATATGAACTAAACGTTAGCTTTTTACCTCTCGGTCCTGGCCGTTCCTGACCTCAATAAAACTATCTTCTTTTAATTAGTTCGTCCGGATGAGAGTAATTCCCTCTACGAACTAGAACACTATCTTGAGCTAATAAACCATATTTAATCTAAATTATATGAAACTGAAGAATGGACTTGAACACTACATTAAAAATTCCCATTTCCTTGTGTTGCCTTCCTTTCTTCTCTTTTACAAAGTTGTCTTTCTACCTTTAAAAGTAAATTCTTTGGGGGGCCTGTTGCCTTTTAGCAGCACCTCTCTTCGCGCATTTTACAAGACATTCTGGAAGTTATAATTTCTTTAAATTCCAATACCTGTTTTGAGTCTTCTGCTTCAGTTTACCTTTCTTTATTTACTGTATAAGTGTATATATTGTAACAGGGAATTTGCATTCTTCCCCTCCCATGGTGGTTGAATTTTCCTGACCACATTTGTTCTGCCTTTTTGTTTATTTATTATTATTATTTGCTTTTACGCGTTCTAAATAGCTTTCATTTGAATATTCAGTTTGCTCAAAATTACGGAGAGGGCTGTAACCCCATCAGCCCTTCCCTTGCGTACGCCACTGCTTCCGATACGTAATTGTATCAATGTTTTGGTTATCCGCTATTACTTTTCTTTGGGCATTTTTTGTACAATACACACGTCAGTACATTATTATCCGAGTTAACAAGTGAACGGTTTCAGACATGGACTACTTGTACTATTCACTACTGACACTTTTATTCTTACAGTATGGTAGTGCAACACGAAGAGTAGTGCAGGTAAAATCTAAAATTCCTCCAAATAGTTCAGCCACATTCCCCACCTAAGCTCCTGGCAGTAGCGGCGTAAGGCAATCTGGGGTCCGGGGCAAGTGAACTTGATTGAGGCCCGTTCGCGAAGATAATCGTGAACGCACACTGCTAATGTTGGCCGGAATATCTGATTTTCTGTTATTGCAAGACCTGCGAGAAAACTGGGGACCCCACTGGGGTTCATTTGCAAGACAGAATGATATCTTCTCGGTCACTCTCCGTAACCTATGCATGAGATTGTGGCTATTCAGATTGTGGAAAGTCATGCTTACTTTATAAACCATTATAGTCAAGTGCACAAGTCCTGAGGCGACATAGCTATTGCATTACTGATCACCAACGATGTGTTTCATTGATAAATCTTAACAAGTGATTATTCATTCGTGTCGACAACCGGCAGGAGCCCTTCGCTAGCCCACCCTCCTTACGCCGCCATTGGCTCCTGGAACTTAATCTTGTTTAGATCAATTTGTATTTAAGTTCTTTTATACATTGAAATGAAGAATATTACATGAACTTTTTGAAAACATATAATTTATATCGGAAAATTGTTGCACATTGAATATTTTTCATATCGTGACCAAATATTGCTGAAATCAATAAATGTTTGGAAATCGAATGCCGTTTATATTAAAAAAAAAAAAACATCTTGAATAAAACATTATTCATACTGAAATGCTATTCGATATATCGATTTTATCAATTTCGATGTTACAAAATATCGATAGATAGAAAAGAACGCGCCGTTCTAAATGTAAGTAAGTTAAATTGTTTCAAGATTTTTTTCGCAGCATTCTCTATAAATCTAAAAATGTGTTGTGGTCTGTGGCAAATTATTTGTAGCGGCATTAACCTGTTAAAAAGAAGAAGAAGAAAATGTATTCTACATTATTTATTAAACGGTATACGTAATATTTGTATTAAAAGATGCATTCCTACCACTCACTTCCAGCAAAGTGTCTTGTCTCTTTTATTGCTTTTTTCAATATAATTTTGATATTGATAAATAACCGTTCAAGTTTTGCTAACAGGATTGTCTGTCGATCGATACAACAGAAAGAAACAAAGAAAACAGCAAGAAGGAATGTAATAAACAGAACTTCTTGTGCGTTGCCTTGAAGTCTAATCTTGTTTCTTCCTTTTGTTTTTCATGTATCAGTTTTTCTTTTTCTTCGCCACCAACTCAAAATAAAGAGTTCATCTATTTTTAGCTCCAGAGTAGGTTATTTTTGTCTAAAGAGCTCCCACGGTTTCCACGTAGTTCACTTTGTAGCGATTCTGCAAAGGATCTCATTTAGACAGAGATTTATATCATTCTCTCCAACGCTGTTCGCTTTCTTTAGCACTAGATGGAGCTTTCATGTTCTCTCGCTTGCAAACACTTAATTAAAAGGCTCTTCGTTGCAATGAAATATTGTTATCTAAATTTACAATCCTGCTAATTCCATTAAAACGTGTTAATGAAACGATCGTTCATTTACCCTCGTAGTTTAACTAAAAAAATAAATATTACGTAAACGTTTTGTTGAATTAGTGAAGTGCTAGTTATGACCTTCGCCCCTCCGTTATTTATTTAAGCGAGTAAACAAAATATTTCATTCTGTGCTCATGTTTATCAATAAATATTTCGCTTCACAAAAGTTTCAACAAGTAATCAATGGGGCGCTGCATGTCATGACAACAGGTGCCACCTTGCGGCATTGCACTGAACTACATGTAGGAATTCATGAGTCACGGCTAGTTTTCATTGAATGATTTATTTTCTGTACAACAGTCATGGGCAGATTTATGAGGGGGGGGGGGCATAGGGAAAGGAATGATTTTAAATGTTTCATTCTAAAAGACAGCTTTAAAAGTAATTTTCCCCCAGGGTCTCTCTTTCCCCCCCAGGGTCTCTCACCTAAATCCGCCCATGACAACAGGTGTAGCAGGTTTACAAGAAGTAGGAACTCTGTAATTTCGGTTACAAACCAATGACTTAGGGCACGGCCGAGGGCCCGTCTCGATTTTCCTAGTTATCATTGAAAGGCCTCAATCAGTTTGTTCGCATACGTGATGTAGATTTAATAGGGAACGATATCGATGCACTAAAAAACAGATGATGTCTTAGTTGTACCCAACCCCTGTAGTCCAGGCAGTAACGTCGTGGACGTCGAATCGGCAATGGGTAGGTACGCGGGTTCAAATCCCGCGACCGACCACCACGACCGAGGTTTTTTAGGTGAATGCCGCCATGGTACCTTAAGAAAAGCCCTGGCTGATACCTTCCACATCTTTAACACTCCCATACAACGGCCTGAGCCAAAGGGCCATAAATAAATTCAAAACTTTTTTAAAATCGACATCTTAATAAAACTTGCCATCAGAAAGGTCTAGAAGTGAACGTAGAGAAAACAAAATACATGATAACAAAAGGAAGACGATGGAAACAGAAACAGCAAGAATAAGATAGAAAAAGTAAACTAATTTAAATATTTCGGACCATGCAACAAGCAAAAACGATGTCACGGAAGAAATAAAAAGTCGATTAGCATCAGGCAACGCATGCTTCTATTGAGTCCAGAAGATTCTAACCTCGTGATATCCTTGCGATTTAATATCAAGAAACTTGATGTTGAAAATACAAAAAATTATCCTGCCGGTAATATGTCACGGTTCCGAAAGTTAGAGTACAACACAGGCAGATGAGCATAAATTAAATGTTCAATTTATTTATGGCCTTTAGGCATATCAGGTTCAGGCCGGGATAGGGTGGAGATAGGATGCTGGAAGGTAGTGGTCAGGGACTGGTTAGTAGGCACCACCCCGGCATTTGCTTGATATGACTCGTGAAAAATCTTGGAAAAAGCACACTCAGGATGGACGCTCTCTAGAATCGTTATAAATTGCGTGTTTCAAATTAAGGTTTTGAGAAAGATATACGGGCCGAAACGAAACAAGATGACTGGAAAATGAAGGAAGCTCCATCATGAAGAATTCCATAGACGGGTACCATTCACCGGATGTAAGAACAATGAAGTCACGACGGCTAAGATTGGCAGGCCATGTCACGCGGATGCAGGGGAAACGAAGGTTGAGAAGAGGGGGGGGAAGAGACAGTTGGGGAGAACAAGACCTCTTTGGTAGGATTAGAAGGGATCTTCGAGAGATAGTTGTTCGTGATGAAAACTGGCTTGATGTTGCCCAGGGTAGAATCCAATAGCGAACTTTTGTTACTGCGGCAAAGAAGCTGCGAGTTTTGTAAACCATATAGTTAGTTAAGTTTCTAAATTATAAAAACATTCGTACCCAAACCGATAGGGTAACCTGGAATCTTGGAGATACTGAGCGGGCTTACTTAAGACAACACTTTTAATTTCTTTTTTAAGCATGGTCGATACTACAGCAAGAATTGTGAGAAGTGGGACTGTAGCCCTAAAAGTAGTCTTAAGGTTCTCCTTCAGCCTCCAGGAATTTGAGTATTTTTCGTTTTTGGTTCATGATGTACAATTATAGCATTTAAAATCTCATAAAAATACTCCAACGTGACTTTCCTTATGAAAAAGTAATAAACTGGTCTACCGGTTCCCGTAAGATCACCGAAGCCAAGCAGCTCTGGGTCTGGTCAATGTTTGGATGGGTGACCGTTTCTGCACTCCAGATGGTGCTGCCTGTGCGGCGTCCACCCAGCGTCGTGAGGCCAATTGGGGAGCTACCT
>JAGDQP010004971.1:32723-81485 GCA_022664845.1 Lepisma saccharinum | reverse complement strand
GCAGGACCTGTACATCAACGTGGTCACGGTATCGGAAGTCTAT
Organism: Lepisma saccharinum; assembly: GCA_022664845.1. Classification (NCBI taxonomy): domain Eukaryota; kingdom Metazoa; phylum Arthropoda; class Insecta; order Zygentoma; family Lepismatidae; genus Lepisma; species Lepisma saccharinum. The sequence continues at coordinate 81,442 of JAGDQP010004971.1, read as the reverse complement.
TCCGTGGTCTGTTTCGATTCGCAATGCCATTCATTAAACAGGGTGCAAAGGCCGTGGGTCGACAGGCGCTACAGAAAGGAATTCAGGTTGCTGGCGATGTGTTGGAAAATCGCCCTGTTAAGGAATCCGTAAAGGCACGAATGCGAGAGGCGGGGTCGAGTTTAAAGACTAAGGCAGAAACTAAGTTGGGTCAGTTGCTTACTGGGAGCGGTAGAAGACGGGCACGCAAACCTAGAGCACGCAGACGTATTGGACCACCGGCAGTAAACCACCGTAAACGTACAAGTAAACGACCACGTGACATCTTTAGTTAAATACAATGTCGTTCCTTACACCCAGTAGTAACGAGTGTTGTACCAATGAATTCGATTTCGTATCTGTACCCATGACGCAAACCGCCATTGAATCCTCTCGAATGGTGGAATACCGACCCATATCGACACTCACTTCCGAAGGACCTATTGAGTTTGTTATTCCTGGAGATACGTCCGAGTATATACATCCAGCATACCTTTACCTCTACGTAAGATGTAGAATTCAGACCGCTGAAGGGGGTAATCTAGCAGTAGCCGCAGCGGGTCCACCTGCTGTTGCTGGGGATATCGTAGCCCCTGTCAATAATTTCTTGCATTCACTTTTTGCACAAGTTGATATTTCCCTCAACGATAAGGTTATTTCATCTTCATCAGGCACGTATCCTTACCGGGCCTACCTTGAAACCGTACTTAATTACTCTGGAGATGCCTCTAATACCCACCTGACCAGTGCATTATGGTATAAGGATACAGCTGCCCAGTTTAATACGTTAGGTAATGCCAATTCAGGCTTTCAACAACGTACAGCCTATGTTACAGGGAGTGCTCAGTTTGAAATGATGGGTCGATTGTATACGGATATTGCCAGCATTGACCGTATACTCCCTAATAAGGTATCCCTACGTGTAAAACTCCATCGTAGTAAAGATGCTTTCTGTCTCATGGGTGCCGCCAATTCCAATTATAGAGTTCACCTAGATGAAGTCATACTGTATGCCCGCCGTATGGATATATCAGCGGATTTAGCACTTCAGTTAAATAGCTATATGCTTAAAAACACAGCCAAACTACCATTGACACGTGTGGAAACACGTGTGCATACCATTCCCCAAAACGTATCGACGTACACTCTCTCTAATGTATTTTTGGGTAACGTCCCCAAAGGTCTTGTGATTGGGTTCCTCGCAAATACGGCATTCAATGGTCAATACAATGAGAATCCGTTCCAATTCCAACACTTTGATCTAAATCAACTTCAGGTGCAAGTAGGTTCAAAATCATATCCTCCCACGGCATTGACACCAGACTTTGCAAACAATTTGTTCTTACCGTGTTACCATACCTTGTTTTCCGGTACTGGCATATTTCACCAGAATGAAGGACATACTATTACCTTTCACGATTATCATAATGGATATACATTGTATGCATTTATACTGTCTCCAACAAGTACTCTTGACGATACAACATGGGATGTTGTTAAGGATTCTCCTGTTAATATTAAAATTGGTTTTACTGAACGTTTAGCACAATCCATCACCTGTGTTGTCTATGCCCAGTTTGATTCCCTGATCCAAATCGATAAGGACCGTAATATTTACACCGATAATACGCTTTAATGTGTCAGCAATAGTATAAAAGGTTGTGTATACTGGTACCTTCTCTCAGTAGTGAGTAGGCAACAGCATGCGTGCGATTATTCATTTCTCTGCCTTTGACCAAACCGGCGATGAGGATTACATCGTCAAAGAAGTAGCCATTGTAAGTCCCGATGCTAATACCATGCAAAATTGGGTATTCCAAGCTCCTTTTGATCCCAGTGAACTCCCACTCACCATTCAGTTGGATAATGATTACCTAGCCACACACGTATTTGGTATTGACTGGTCCGATGGTGATGTTTCATACAGTGAATTACAACGTATCCTTGTTAAGTATACAAAATGCATTGATACTCTGTACACGCATGGAGAGCGTAGACAGAGGTACCTACAACAGCTTCTAGGTCGCACCGTTGTTAACCTCGAGGATGTGCAGTGTCCCAAAGCCATTCAATTGTTATTTCCTGCCAGTCATTGTGCTCATTACCAGCACCAGTTTCCAACATTTCGCTGTGCACTGTACGAGGCTCAGTGTTATGCTAAATATCTACAGTACCATGATTTAGCACAATACATCTCCCACGAACCACCATGTGTATATAACCCCTCCCCCATTACTCCTAGCTCCAGTGTACGTACAGTACATGATGATGATAATGATGAGTGTACCTCCACATGACTATGTGGAACAGTGACCTACTAGACGTGGTGTTGCGCGATTGCCGTACAGCATCCGTATTAAGTGGCATTTATGCACTGGACACAATACCTGCAATCGTACAACCACCTGTTGCCTTAATTGTGAACCTAAGTCCATCGTATCGTGAAGGTACACATTGGGTTACCTTGTATATTAATAGTCAACGACGGGGTTTTTACTTTGATCCGCTTGCTCAACCTCCGTCTAAACCACTTGTTCATTTCCTCCAAAGAAACTGTAAAGTCTACCATGTCAATGACATTCAGTACCAAGCTGATCATTCCTTGTTATGTGGTATGTTTTGCATTGTATATCTGTACTTCCAAGTACGAAATGTAAATATTAATTCAAAATTGTTCACCACCAACCCAACATGGAATGATCAACTTGTACAAGAGTATGTCCGAAAAATAAAAAAGCAATCAAAATGTAAATTGTAACACCTTTTGTAGTAGAGTAGATTAGTTGTAAGATCATATGTAGTAGAGTAGTTTCATGTAATAAAAACTTTTTTTACCTCTAATCCTTTTGTGTTTTGGGTTTGATTTCAAGAAATGACAATCACCTTATATGCTGGTTGGTATATATTTATTGGTACTAAGACTACAAGTGTAATGTGGATATGTCATCCACCACCTTTGCTGATTGTAACTTCATCCAACACTGTAACTGTATGCAGGTTCGCAATGCGCATGCATACTCTTGCACTGGTTGATGATACGTACAGTTGGTAATATCAACTTTAAACTGTAATGTGCGCAAGGCAGGACAGGCTTGATCTTCAAGGTTTGTTACATTCGCCAACTGGAAAATCTTACGTAAAACACTCATCTTCTCATTACCCTTACAGTAAAATATGGACCCTCTCTCACAACATTGCGCAACAAGATGGCGAACGTGTAATACACTAAACCCATTGGTTATATTCCACTCTAAACCGTGCAAATTATTAGTTAGCCAATCCACTTGACGCTGGTACCCTACAGCTAAATCCGAACGTTCACAGGGTAATTTTAACAGGCAATGCAATATTAGTGTAGCATCACACGCAACCAAACAGAATTCACGGATAATGTACTCGTTGGCGGAAATCTTAAAACCTTGAAAATCAATAATATACTGCCGTGCGCACAATACACGTAAACCCACTGGGTTCAACTGCTGCTGTTGTTGAAACACTAAAGGAATCAACTGTGCAATGCACTCTGGATCCTTAATAAACTGATGCACTATGTTTAATAAAGGTCTCTTCAAAATATGAGTATGACCCTGGGCAACAAAAATGGAATAATATTCACCAAACAGTTCTGGATCGTTCATATGACTTGATACATGCTGCGCAATCACTGTACCCGTATTCCAAATGTACAGGCAATTGTGGGCCTTACGTAAATTACACTCGGTACATTGAATTGGGTTAGATTGTAAGTACGTACCAATGGTGGACAACACACATTTATCCAAAATAAAGTCGCCTTCACAACTACCACACTGCGCCATACTATCACTATCCACTATGTACTCTAAGGATTACACTGAGAGACACTACAGACACACGTGGAGTACATATAGTATGGAAATACCACATAGTAACGGTCCACTACAATACACAGATCACTTGGGTTTGAAGGGGGCTTCCATATCCTTGGACAACAACATATCCACCAATGCACCACGGTTTAATTTCAGCATGCGTTGAAGACCCCAGTCGAACTTTTCCTTTAATGCTGCTGGAGCCGACTCGTGAGATTTCATGTACGTTGCAAACAAACCATCCACTGTCTTCGGGTCACGTAAAATGGTCTTTGTAAGACCCCCAAACAATGTCGATATATCTTCAGGGGTAGCGTCCGGAAATAAATAGCCACCGCAATGACCGGTACAAATATGGTCACGTTGGCTCGGTTGATTCGTATAACATCCTATGCACAAAAGGCAATCGGAAAACTCATACTGATGAATACTTGCTACTATACACGGTTCATCCACCCACCGAGAAGAACACTTGCACGGGGCGGAAGACTTATGCGCAGGTACGACTGGACTAACGACACTCTTTATAGCCTTGTTCATGCTTGAGGTGGCCATAGCAACTGATAATGACACCTGATCACCAACACACTTTAACCACAACCCCGCACATGCGCAAACGCAGCTACACATACCACCACAAATCCCCACCACTCCAGCGGTATCGCCCTTTACCATATCAAACTAACACCTGTTGTCAAAAGTGATATGCTAAGCCGATTAAAACGTCATGCAGGATCATTTATCATTTCCAATGAATAGAAGGCATTAAACCAAGTAGGACAAATACGGCAAAATTCCTTTCTTCAACAAAACATTGTAAAGTCTCCTATGCCCTAGTATATCGTCACCCACCATTGTAGCGGCACCGCTTTGTTCATGTCAAACCGACAGCACCTGTCAAAAGTGACGAGATAAGCCGATTAAAACGCCACGTAGGATCATTTATCATCCTCACATCATTAATCTCTCCATTGTGTACCATAATCCTACATGACAGGTGAACATGGCCGTTTTGCGAACAATAGAGGCCGTATTTCAATGGACACACACAAAGTGGGCCACACTCTACTAAGAACAATTGAAATCTAAAATAATTTACTGAAATTTACCTTGTTTGTCCTTATGGGTTTGTTGTCCAGTTCATGTAGTGGGATCCAATATCAGTATTCAGCTCCTGGTGTAGGGAAAAATGTCCAATATGTTTTTCCAAGGGTGGGTTATTCCTCTATGTTTATCCAAAATAAAATTTCGGATTCCAGTTCCAATTGTTTCCACAGAAAATAAGGTTTTAAATCCGATGGTATAATTTTGGTATAGTTTTGTCACTGATGCACTGTTTGTTTAACACTTAAACAAAAACACTTCCAATTATGTCACTTTTCTCTCGGCCCACTTTGAATGTTGCTAACCACTTAATAAACGTATTCGTAGACCCGATCGATCCACAATGTAATGACGTAATACAAATTATTGAAACCCTGTCGCTTCCACCACGTAATCATATTGTGATTTGTTAGTATTTATGTAGGTTCTTATATGTTAATAGATCAATAGGTTGAACCTTTCAGCCATTGAGATCGTAATTCTATAGTTCAATAAGTATAAAGTGTACGTCTTTTTAAACCAACGCCTTTTATTATATAAGTTCCACTATATGCGATTAAATACAATAAATAATTAAAACGGCGCCCATAACATAGACTGTATCGAGATATTTGAGTGGATCACCTCTTGGTTTGTTGAGACTTTTAATTCCGCTCTAGGTCGGTTTGGCAAGGAGTATAGTAATAGATAGGATCTGACTCTAGACCAAGTCGGAGATGATTAGGTATTCCGACTTCAGACCAAGTCGGCGGTAGAGGTTGGGACTCTGACTCCAGACCAAGTCAGAGGGGATAGGAAGAGGTGATCACTTTTCGAATTGAAGTGAATTGATGATCTGTAGGTGTCTGGTGGTCCTTTTATAGGCCTTTCTTGTAGGCGTGACTTCAGCAACTCCAAGTTTCTCCACTTGGAGTCGGTGTCTTCTGCTACACCTTATGTTGACGTAAACACTATTTTCCTGTGTTTACATTTGTTTGTTTGCGTCGCGTTGCCTGTGTGTTCTATTGACACACATCCCATTACAATATTATCTGTAAACCAATTTGAGTAGAGTTGAGGAAAAGATTCAGTAAATTGTCTGTATGGTGTATTATGATGGGGTTGTAGCTAAATCGTCAGACCCACAGATAGGCTAAGTAGAATTTCTGGAATAAAGATGTTTACATTTGTTAAGTAAAAACGTTAAAAAATGTTACCGAGTACAAGGTAAAATTTCCTGGGAAGGAAAAAACAATAAATAATTGTTTCCCTTGACGATCCAAATCTTTATACATAAACCTTGCACTAATGCATGCTACTAAAAACCTAAATAAAGTGCGTTTCTTCTCAAATAACAAACACCTAGTAATACTGCTAATAATATATATTTTTCTCGATTTTAGCATACCTTTGTCACATTTGTAAAAACAAGTATCATAATTCTAGTAAACACTTCGTACGAACAACTATGAAGATTTTAACATTCCTCGTGCTAGGCGAGTCTGATGGTAGATTTTTAAACAATTATATTTTTTCGATAAACATAAAAAGAACAAAACATAACATAAAGAAAACAAAATATAATATAACATAAACAAAACAGTAGAGAATTTTGATTACGAAGTTACTGTAATATGTTTTTCTTTCTTAAGAACCGCTAACATTTTCTCTTAGAGTGTGAACTTCTTATTTCCCATTTAAAGACATAAATTTTATAAATACAGTACCTTCCCTGCGAGGGATTCTTTATTTTTAATACAATTGCAACTTAAAGTTAGTAATCATTCTTTGCACATAGAAGAAGGAAATTATGAATAATTATGTTTTGTATGAAGCGATTTTCATTATTCACAACAGAGGGTAATCTGATCTTAATTTTTATGTGACTTATGGTACCTCTACACCAGGAATTTCGGCAGGATTTTTAGTTTGGGGTGTAAATTCAAAGTTGGGACGGTGTAAATGTAGTTTTGCTCGGTTTCTATAGATTTTCTACCGTAAAAGTTTTAAAGTTCGGTATGCTCTCGAGAATTTGGAGGGACACAGGAAGGTCTGGCGGAATCACTGCTGTACACAATAATACTTCAGCCATGAGGTCAGAAAGCATTATGCGCAAAGTAACTTTCCAGGGTTACTTTGGGTATTTCCATATGGGATTTAAATTCTTATATTTTCCAATGGATTCAGAACTACCACAAACATCATTATAAAATACAAATATATAAAAATGGTATAAGAAACAAAAATATTTACTTGATACGACACATGAAAAAGATGACAGTGAAAAAGTATTTTTACCGCCCAAAATTACTCTGATTGACGTTGTAGAGCTAGAAACATGATGGAATTATTATTATGGGCTGCCACCAGTTTACTTACATCCTTCTTAGCCTACCAATATCGGTTACTGAAATACTCTACCAGTAGTAGTGGTGTACAATCGTGGAACTTTTAAACCAGTTTTATGGTCTATAGAAATAGATGTATCAGGTTCTGGTGGTTGCAGAGACGTGTTAGAGGGGTGATGTATATCCTCCTGAACTATGGAGGCCGTATATATAATAATGGAGAAGATATGTATTAATCAATGAATTTTTTTTAATTTGTCGGCCCGCCGCCAACATATTAAAATAATACAACGTTTTGGAAAATGAATTATCAAATGAACTTGATATTAAAATATAATTATTATAACATTTTCGCTTTTTACCCTGTACACTTCATTGGTTGTAGAAAATAAATGTATTTACTAACGTAAAAGTATTTGGAAGATATTTTCTTTCAATGGATTGTTCATGGAGAAATTCTGCAGGAGATGTTCTCTTGTCGAGTGCATTTCTCTTACTGGTAATCTGTTTGAAATAAGTTTGGTCAATGTCAGAGAATGGATATTTTTTCTTAGCCAATAGAAATACAGGGATTGTAACTGTTTCTTGGAGGCTGAAGATAAGATAAATTTTGGTTGCGTTTTGTGCCATTAACGGTTTTCCGCTATTTTGGGAAAACTGATTTAATGTATAAACTCATTTATTAAGGGAAAAATAAGCACTTTTCAAGAATGGCATTCGTTTGAGTGATTTACAATAAATATGCTATTGACGCTACCATTTCTTTTGAAGGAAGTAGCTTTTTCATTGAAAACACTTGTTGAGATGCAGTGGTATTGATTGTTGTCAAGTCATTAAGCAGATGTTTATTCTGGGAAGAATTGATTGATCCCGCTGTTTGTCAGCATTGCTAGCAACTAAGATACCTGCTAATTACACTTTTAAGTATTATAACGGAAACCTGAAATATATGCTTGTCTGATTTAGAAATGCAAGATTTTTCGGAGAAGGAAAGAAGGTAACGGGACTACAAACATAAAGAGGACACAAACTACTTTAGAAGATTTTCGGTATTCCGTAAATGCTTTTTAACGAGGGTCACTAAAGAAGCAAAATAACAGTATGCCTTTTGAAATCGATTTTTAATGAGATTTTAACGACAGGCAGAAGCATCTAATTACAAAAGCTTCCATAAATATCTTATTTATTATACGGTGATAGAAATGTCATTTGAAATGTAGCGGTGTTTTTTTCTTTTTCATTTGTATCAGAAGATGAAGTAGACATGAATTTATGACCGGTAGCAGACATACTGTACTTAGCGGAAAGAAACATTTTAAAAGCTTAATAAGTTTAGAATCTTATTCTTGGCGGCGCCAACGAAAATTCTGGAACTATTACAATTATATAAATACTTGGAAATTGACCTTTGTTTTAATGACTGTTTAGTTTTCTGTTGAGAAGTGTCTGATTTTTGTTCTACAGTATACGTTCAACTTAAACTTCGTGTTACAAGATTACTGACATTTGAGAAAAAGTAAGTAGTTTTTAAAATTATATTTTTAATAGACCTTGAAGAACACTTTATATGACATCACATTTTAGTTAGCGCGAATCAAAAATGCCAGATTGCTTTTATCATTATAATTTTTAATCTCTTACGAATAATTTCCGAAATACTTGTTTACAGGATTTGAATCCGGAACATTTGAGTCAATAGATTTTTGTATTTTGATGATAGAACTGAATTTGGAACTTGAACTTGATTAATTTAGATTCTGTTTTGTGAAAGTCTTTAATGAAATTTGATATCACCGCCGGGAGACGGATACATTTCAATAAAATAGTTTCTATCTCTTTACATCACATTAATTTCTAAGGCTCTCCATAATCTGAAACGATTACTTTACTATGAAAGTTTAGTGAGTTGTTCCACTTGAAAATAGATAAATAGTTATTATTGCTGGCAGCAATGCAAGTGGAATTTGCTTGCCTACAGCTTATTATTATACAGTGGAGGATTCATGATTGATGTTCTGTTCAAAGGCAGCTTTTGACCTGAAGCTCTAGGTACATCAATTGTGATTTAGCAGTGCCATATCGACACAGAAAATTAACGTAAATAGTTTTGTTGTTTGTATTGCTACTCATAATACATTTACTATTGATAGCAGTTATGTAAATATTGAAGAACCGAGAGATATGAGGAAACATACTTTTTAAATATTCCTTATATACTTGTTGCTAATTTATTCTAAATGCTTGCTTCTTTGAAGAGAATGCAATTTTTCAGGCAATCACTTTAAATTTTAAAATATTAATCAGTTCCAGGCACAACACATTATCAAATTATGATAGAAACCCCGAAACTGAAAATACGCACAGAATTCCTGTTTATTTTAGCGATGGTTCTAATAGTAAAATAACAATGATTGTGTTACTTTGAAATAAGATCTGTATGTAGATACTAAATATAATGTTCTATTTTCAGATAATTATAATTGATCGACTCATTGGAGATTGCCAGCTAGAACGACCAGTTGTGAAATTAGGTGAGTTTGTTCTTTGTATTTTAAATTTACATTCACGGCGGTCTTTATTATATTCTTGACTAGAAATCAAACTTGAATCACACAATTTGATAGTGAAATATTATTTATTTATGGCCGTTTGGTATTTTAGGCTCAGGCTGAGAGGTCAATAAAAAGTTGAATTGCTACAGAAATTTTATTTATTTTTGGCCTTTAGGCATCTTAGACTCAGGCTGAGATCGGATGTATGTAAATAAAAATTTATTTATGGCCAAAATTTATTTTGGCTTAGGCCTTTGGGCTTACATTTTTTCATAATGTTCATTAGTGCTGGAATGAAGAACACTTGATGATTGTCCATGAGAAAACTTACAAGAGAACCCCTATTTTCATAAAAAATAAATTTTTGGTACATATATTCTTTACGTAAGACGATATTTTAAAAATACTTATGGACTATGAATTGAACGACTCAAGTTGAAATCCCCGCCAGGATTTTTATGCCAGGCGCTTTGAGGTCCACTCAGCTTTCGATACTAGTGTCTTTGATATTTTTGGGGAAAGATCCACCCCACCTCAGTTTGTATCATAGGCCAATATAATGAGGCTCCATATTTCCCATGCGTCGTTCATGGCGTCTGCTCAAAGGGGAATAGTTATATATTTCCATACTCTTTTGTGAAGCTAAGAACTTGAAAACAGTGTTCCCAGACACAAAAATATTTTTTACTGAATCAGTTCATTTGTTACTTGTTTAATCTAACTATAGCGTAAACAAGTGTAGAAGATGTGCTGCTTACATATTTGAGAGTATTGTATTGGCTTCCATCATTTGAAAACCAGCCAAGTTTAGGCACACCGAATTTAAATTTATTTATGGCCTTTCGGCAAGTTTGACTCACATTTCATTTGTTATGTGTTTAATCTAGCTTAAGCGTAATCAAGTGTACCTAACATATTTGAAAGTATTGTATTGACTTCCGTTATTTTTATATCAGCCAACTTTCTGTATAGGCACACGCGATTCAAATTTATTCAGGCAACTTTGAGTCAGGATGATATTCAAAATATTACTTGCTACTGTTTGCAAACGTGCTTGAGGCTTGGATCCTGTTTTTTGTAGTTTCGCATTTCTCCCGAATGCTCGGTGGAATTTTACTCTGCAGGTGTTCATTTACTTTTGTACTCTCCCACCTCTGGTGTTCTGGAGATGGAGGAACAAGTTGTATCGCAGCTGTGCAGCTCAGGGGAGGGGGAACATGATTTTCGATGGACACGAATTATTTTCTATAGAAATCAAACGAGGGATTTCAACCTGGGACGCTGTTTTAGCGGCTATGTGTCGTAAGTCTAAGATAAAAATTTAGCTTTGGTTTTCATTTTAATTAAAAATACGTAGGCCACAACCTAGATTAGCATTAGCGCGCTAAATGACTAACATGAAACGAGAATAAAAACAACAGAAATATAGAACATGCATCTTAAATAAGAATAATAATTCTTCTTTAAAAATAATATCTAGAGATTCACAAGTAACAGTGTCCCAACTCAAATATGTCTCACTAGCAATTTGCCGAGCGCTTAGCAAATTGTTTAAGAAAGGCCGACCGTCAGCAGTTTAACGAATGTTAGCAGACAACGGAAACATTTTTGTGCAGGCCCAAATTCTGATGTTGCTTTAAAGCAACTTAGCGCAAGTACAACTGATAAACTCTTACGACATTTAAATTAGTATTTTTTGCAACAGCCGTGAACTTGAACATTATACCTATAATACATGTGCGTGTAAGAGACTTCCTTTTTTATTTATTTTTTTGAACCCTAATATTTTTGATGCATGTATATGTCTGACAAACAATGAGACAACTTGCTAAACTATACTGTTGAAACAATCTTGTTACTATATTGAGCAGTATGCTTTGAAAGGCATTTTGCAGAAATTTTGATTTTTTATAAGTTCCATATTCCTGAATTTTGGTAGTCCAGAAGGTGTGAGGCACTAAAAATTTCATTCCACCAAAATTTAATATGTTGTTGTACGGCCTTTAAAAGGTATTTTAAACATATTTTGTAAAGAACATTTTTTGAGAATTTTTACTTGCTATTTTTTACTCTAAATGACAAAGATCGAAAGTGGGTATTCATATAACTGTTACAAATCACTGTTATAAACACTAGCTACTTTTCGATAAAGTGTTATAAAAAATAACAGTTACGACTAGCACTTAAAATCATATATAATAACTCACGTAATGCGCTTCGCATTTTGCAGTTTTTCACGACAGTTTTAGAGTGAAATTCTTTACTGTACCAATAAAAGTATGCTATAAGATTTTATTTTATTTAAGGTAAATACAGAATTATTATTTCTTGTTTAAACATATTTACATTTCCGCTAAAGTTGGAGATAGTGAAAGCAAATGATATTAGAAAAAAGCTTCCAACACTTTTCTCAATGAAGGTTGGCAGTAGTTGGCATTTTGTTGGAATTGAAATATTTTTTTATCAAAAGTGAGGTGATTAAATTTTCTGTGTAATGTGTAAAAGAATTACTGCTTAAATCATTTCATATACGATTAACGTTTTCCCACAAATAGAAACAACAGTTTTCTGGTTTTATTTTGAGGAAGTAGACTTTAAGGCGGCACATATTGTTAAGATGTTCAGTCTAGCTTTCTATGGAGTTACATAGCTTACAGCGTTAGGAATTACTGTTAGAAGCAGTATATAGTTAATAAAGAGTAGGCTGTTTAAAGATATTTGCAGAATATTCGTAGTCTGCATGTTTCACATTCTTTCTTAATTCAAACAAATCCCTGTACCAAAGTTCAGTAAATAATACGTTTTGAAGTTGTCTTCATAAATTGTCATAAAATATTCGTCATAGAATGCGAATATATCTCTAAATATATTTCAAGAACTCATTATTGAAAGAATGTTTTAAATATATGATTTTGTGTCAAATTCTTCGCTCTTGCGAACAATACCGTGAACACGAAACCCATCTTCTTTGCAGCTTTATTGCCAAGTACAACAAATAGTATAAAATTATCTAAACGTCTACAAAGTGAGACAATGGATGAAGTCATGAGTCAGAGACACTGCACATAATATTAAATATTGGAAGAGATTTAATATTTAACTATAATTACTTATCCACTAATTTGAGACGACAATCTAATACATTTTGGTCATAATAAAACCAACGCATTTTGGAGAATATCGAGAGTAAATTTTCACACCGACCAAAAGTATAGTATCACATCTCTAGATTTGCAACCCGATGACCAGCACAGTTTCAACGAAATCTTCACCTCACAAGACCATTCACCGTGGAGGACGTAGCAGTAAAAATAGCACATAAGAAAAAAATGGTCCTGGCTTGGACAGTATTACATATCGTCACATAAAGGATCTTATGACATTGACAAATAGATTTTCAGAACAATTTGTTGAATAAATAAGCTTTAAACATGAATTTAATTGGATGAGAGACATGGAATTGAACACGCTTTATAATTGGAGGCTTTTGAGCTTGATTGAAGGTATAAGAGAAATGTGCCTAAAGGACTTAAAATTATATTGAAATTTGTACTTGAAGACGAAACGAATCCAATAGTTTATGAAACCCAATGATCTTTTAAAGGAATTGTATCACTAGTCAGATTATAGGGGGAGAATACAAACCTGTGGTTTAGTTATGGAAACCAGTGTTTCTTTCTGACAAAACTTTTTTCGGGGGGTTATATATTAATTTTACTTTTAGAGATCTTTTGCTGTATATATTTTTCATAGAGACAATGACATGATAAGAACATATCTGACTTGCATTTTACATGTAAACTATGTATTACTTTCTCAAAACTGAAATATTCAACTTTCCGTTTCCAAAAAGGATGTCTTGGTCAAGTTTATGAATTGAAAAATGTTAAATTTCTTCAAAGTTATTTGTTGGTGGATCTCCTTTTGTTCTGTCCATATGATTATTCCTATAGCCTTTGCAAGAGTAATTTTATTTGAACGAAATTCAAAATAGTAAAAATACATTTCGACGTTGTCTATAGCAAGACAATATAATAGTTTTTCCTTCTGCCAGAGTGGAAATATAAAAAATGAACACCTTTCTTTTTGCACACATTTGATAGCCTATAAGGAGAAAACGAAATATTTTCCCGCATGTTTTATTTAGCGCGTTATTTGACGGCTTTCAAAATTTCATTTAGCGCGTTCTAGCGACTTTTTGTTTTGTAGATGACAACACTGATCGCAGCCGATGTTAGCGATTCCTTATGTCCTTTGCCTCTGTCACTGTTGTCGCGTAACGATTCCTCATTTCGTTCACTTCTGTCACTGTTGCTGGTAGCAGTTGCACATCCCTTTTGCTGCCGACTTAACTATGCCTCTGTTTTTAGTTTAAATGTGATTTTGCATAGATTATTGGTGTGTGAAATATTTAACAGCTTTCAGAAAAAACATTTTATGTGTATATACTCTCATATAATGATGAGGAGAGATATATTTTACATAAGGAAGAATATGATTTTTTCACTACCAATTCAAAGAGTGAAAATGCTGTGGACTCTTACATTTTCTGTTTAGATTTAATAATTGACATTTTTATTTAATTTATTACTGATATAAATATTTCCTAGCGAATGAAGCTTGTTTACGGATTACATTTTAATCAGCTACAAGCTGTAAATTTAAATACTACTAGATTACAATCGGTGATGAATATTCCTTTGTAAAGTAAGGGATTAAACGGAAGGCGTCAGCTATTAAACAGCTGTTATAGGCCTTTAAATAACTTTATCTGGAACATGTCCGAGTTCAATACATATGGTTTCAAGTATAATTTTCTGTTTGGACTAAAAATTTTACGATCATTATAAAGGATAAATTTAAATAACAGAAGAGGTAAGTCTTCAATAATTTGAACGTGATTTAACTGTTTGACAGAGACCAAAGAGTATATTTCCTATGAGAGAGCGAGGCTTAATGATGTGCATCAATAATGTTATTTTTAATGCAAATCGTGTATTGATTTTTCTATAAGAGTTGTATTATTCATTTTATATTTCTGAAAAATGGAATATTCAAGTTCAGTTTTCTAATAGTTTACATTGGAAAACGTTTACTGTATTGAAAATGTTAAAATTTCTTCAAATATATACTAGCACGATTATATTGTCATTATATAATTCTTCGTAGTGCTTTCTTTGTTTTCACCTCCTTTTTATTTGAACGAAATTGAAAATAGTAAAATTACATTTTAACTTCGTCTATAAGAATACAATATAATAATTTTGTGTTTAATCACATGATAATCCAGTTCAATCTTTGTCATAGTATTGATTTCATTTTCTTTCTCTTTTTTAAGGGACTCTTCTTAAAAGTTGTTTGTACATTCAACGTTGAACTTTTACACACATATGTGATTTAAGACTGAGTGATCACTTCAGAGAATTTACTAAAATTTGTGCACCATGCTTTTTGCTTATAGGAATCTACAGTGTATAACATTAGTATAAGGACTGTCTTAACGAGAATCATTTAGATTGCACTAGGAAAATCAATCAGGAAAAAAAGAGACATACATATATAGAGAAAGAGAGAGAGAAAGAGAGAAGAAGTAATTTCACAAACCAGAAACTCAATAAAAATCAGAATGAATTTTCCTCTAACAGCATACACTAATAATAATAAGGGTTTAGTCAGCTTATTTGAAAATATAGATAATTTCAGAATACAGGTTTTATAAAAGAAGATGGCAACAGCAACTTTGCTGAATCTCGCTTTTTAGAACTTGGAATGTTTCGACAAAAAATGTTAGGTGTAATATAATAATAGGAAGGATCCACAGTCTAGTGGTTATGGCGTTATATTCATGTCAGCGTGGTCCCGGGTTCAATTCCCAGTTGGAACACCCCACTTTTCGGCGTCTACCCAACGTCGTGAGGCAAACTGGGGAGTCATATGAATAAAATGTGACGGGTGCGTGGTCAGCACTAGGAAATCATGATTTAAACTTTTACTTATCAAGGAGGATAAGCAATACTGTTACAACTTTGGAAATTAACTTTGACTGTATACTTTTGAGCGGATGATGCGGCCTGACATTATACAGCGTTGTAGGACTTAAACTGATAAAAACCGTACGATATAATATTGCGGCAAGCGTGGTATCTATGCTATCGGTAATTTACTTTCTCTTATCAACAAATATTTTACTCATATAAAATTACTAGTAAACATTTTTGGTTAATACTAAAATAGTAAAAATCTGAAATTATATTTAAGAATATACTCTTCAAAGATTTTCATAAGTTGATGATTTCTACAAGAATCCGTTCATAGTTGAAGGCGGGTGAATAAATATTTCTCAAAAAATAGATTCAAAGTCAGGTATTATTTTTATAATAATGATCTGATCTAATATAAAATAAAACTACTCCTTTTTATGATCCTCTAGACATGCGTAAACTTTAAAATTTAGGAATATAAAAGTATATTTATGAAAAATATACATCTGTCTTAAAATTTCACCTCATAGTACTATGTATGTGTAATATCTGTATTTTCTCTGTAAGTAGATTATGTACAGCGGTCATCAAAGTTATTTTTACATTAATATTAACTACGAAGAATATATATATACATAGATAAATATATATAACAGTTTTCAAAATAGTTTCATGATTTAGATTTATAGAACATATAATTTTTATTACAAGTAATTATAGATAAGTTTCTTAAACTTTCAGTATAAAAATTATTACGTTTAGAATAATATGGAAGAAGTTCAATCTTTATACTATATATTCTATATGGTTTCCAGAATTTCAGTAATAGTATTATTTTTTGAATTCAGCAGAATAAGATTTTATGATGTTCACTTTCTTTTTGCTTCAATCTCAAAGGATATACATAACTATTATGATTGAAAAGTATACATAGACAGTATTTTTAACAACTTTAAGCTTCTACTTAGAAAAAAATTGAAGCGTTATATTATTTTAATCTTTCGCACATTCAAGTAAAGATACACTTTTACTTTTTCAGCAACTTCATATTTCTTGAAACAATCAGTTTTGAATGTTTACAAATATTCTCTATCAAGTTCAGCATTAATATATTTTGTAACTAATTTCTCTCTGACATCTTCCACTTTAAGTATAAGTAAAGCATGTAAAGTATATTTAAAAATCTTGATATTATCAAAATATTTATGTATTAATATATAAACATTATAAATTTCTACAGTATTAAGAGGATCCATCAACACTCTCCATGTACGCCTCGTAAAACACTTTTCTTCAACTACAAAACGAATGACACAGTCATGTAGTTTCATTAGGAAGTTTATAAAAACAGCTTCCACAAATCAGAGGAAAATTTTTGTTTTCCCAATTTTCGATAGCTTCGTAAATACATTGTTCATGAATTACGTTATTAACATGTCGACAAGAATATACAATTTATTTTACACAACGAAAACGATAGATAGTCTACCTATATATAAATACAATAATATCTTTACTTTCCTCCTCGCTAATATTGCAGATCTCATCTTCACTGTCTGAAATTAAATCCAGTTCTACGTAAATTCAGTATGTGATATAGCAGAACATAGAGTTTCATTGTTTCCAGCAGCTTCATCCATATTTATAATAGAATAATCATCACTATCTGATATAAATGCCACTTCTAAAATTGACAACGACGCACTACTAGAAATATTTGGATCTTTAAAGAAGTGCATGTGGCTTGATAGGTGAATTGGTTTACTTCTTACTAATGACACAAGTGAACAATGATATTTTAAGTTTTCAAGTAACAATATGTTCTAACTAGATCCAGTTTGTTCTAAAGATCATTCAATTCAAAGTGGAAAAACAGAATAAATAAAGGTCTCCACGTTATGACCTACTTTTCACCAAACACCTGCATCCTTAAAAAAATCAAGTCCTAGCTTGCTCCGCGTGCAACTGTAACCTTCTTTGTTAGCTCCTCTGTCAAACAGAAGCTTAATCTTTTCTTTTTTAAAAGAATGGATCTTTCCTTCAGGTGCAAAACAACTTGTTTCCTGCTAGCCAGTGCAGATACAAAACAACTAGTTCCCCAACCTCTGATCACCGTAGGTGAAATATAACGAAAAATGTGCGTCGACTCATTTCAACAAGCAATTTATTATATTTTGCTGCATGTCGATTCATTTCAAAGATGGAAATTTTTATATCTTACTGCGCGTCGATTCATTGTCCATTTCAAAAAATCTTCTATTGATTCTTTGTTTAAATAAAAAATATATAAATCCATACCCGATTTCTGTATTAAAAATATAAAGTATAAAGCTAACACTTGTTTTCCTATTTCATAAAGTAAAACTTTCTTCATTAAGTATTTTCTTAAAAGTTTAAATTGCGATTTAAGTTAGAATTCTAACTTTATATTAACGTTTTAAAAAAAATTACGTTTAAGAAAATAATGTTAGAAAGTTTTAAAGAATAATTTATTATGTTTGAGTTATAACAAAAAGTTTAAAATAATGAATCTTAAGATTTTATTTCTTTTTATTGTAGGATAGTCATTGAAATCAAGAAACTTGCAGTTGTTGAACAGTCCATTGCTAATCTTGAAGATAGATAGACCTATCTCATTTATTTCAAGTACTACTAGTACCAGTATTTCTCCTGCTATAGATACCAGCCATGTAAACATGGAAGATTCACCAATCGAGCGAAATGAAGACATAGTATTAAATGAAGATATGGTATTGAACGAAATTGTTAGTGTACTTCCGTTTTATGAGGGATAGCAAGCACTAGTCGCCAGAAAGGTTATCAGTATTTTTTCATTTAATGAGGATATAACAAACAACTTAGAATGGTCCCCTACTTGTGTGGATGGCGATTGTATTTGAAAGGCTACTAAAGAATGATATCCTGTAAACCCGCAGGAGTCTTTATTATGTGAAGGATGTTTCTTCAAACTTCATTATAAAACATCATAGTTCTAAAATGCAGGAAGAATCAGTGCAGTGAATAATATTTTAATGGAAGAACGAGTACAGGAAATATATAACCAATACAGCGTACGCCATCACAATTCAAATGAAGAGGTAAAGAGAATATTCTTGGAAGCATTGATTCATACGCTGAAAATTGAACCGAAAGAAATCACAAGACTGGTTTTAGAAAAAGATTTTTATTCACTTGTGAAGTAAAGCTATTCAGCTATGTCTTTTAGAAAAGCTGATAAATGTAAAAGAAAAAAATGTTTACTTTATCCGAGACATCAAGGACTTGTCAATGAATACAAAAAGAATAAAATATTTTGTATATTTCTCTCTTTTTATTTAACTTAAATAAAGATATAGATCACATATTTTCCATTTTCTTTTAGTAAGTCAGTTATTAGTAACATCAATCCTTCATCCTAAGTTTAAAATAGAATTTATTTCAATTTTATTAATTATTATAATCGTATAAATTTCAATGTAAGTATGACGAATCACAGGGAAATTATTATTATTTTTAGGTCATCTAAGAATATTTAAGCATACTTTTTTTAAAAATTACAACTAAGTATTAAAATTATTTTAACAAAGATTTTATTATATGCTAGGTTATTCTTAAAACTTCAAAAGCAACTTTAATTTTGCGAAATAAAGATTTAAAGTTTAATAAATTTATTTATTTACTTAGGAAGAATACAACGGGCGTATGCCCAATTATGGTATTCTGTAAAAAGTAAATTACAATTTAGTTTATTGTTTACCAGGAATGCTTAGTAACATATAGTCAGTCCCTACTCTCAATATAATTAGCAAAATATAAACACAATATATACTAAACACAAGAGAAATACATCACAATATAAAGTCAAATTTAAATTAACATAGCTAATTCAAGTGCAGTAGTAATGCATACGTGATATATGTAAGTTAATACTATACAATGTAAAAACACAAAGTAAATGTAAAAATATATATAAGAATAAGATAAGACTGATAATACAAATATAATTAAAATTTATAATTCCCTTTTAGGTTTGTATGTGCCCATCATCAGTTTTTTGGTCATCCTATGTTTATAAACTAGTACTTAGTATAATAATTTTGCTTGCTTTAGAATAATTTTATTAAATTATTCTGAAAACTTCTTTGGCTTTGGTTACATATGTCTACCTCGTTTTTCACTCCACATAATTTATTGTACGTAAAGCACATCCTCCAAATGGGTGACCTTTTGATAATCTCAGTTTGCGCTACAGTGGAAAAGGCCTTTTTTTTTATCCATTCAGGTTCTAGTATCCGGTATCTGAAATTGGATTTCAGAGAGTAAGTCTATACTATCTACGCAGTTATGAATTAATTTATGAAGAAAGAGTGAGTCAATCATGATTCTCCTGTTCTCCAGCGCAAGGAGTTCAAAATTCTGAATTAGGTTTACATAATGTTCAAATTTAGGATAGAAACCAGTTGTTTTGTATGTTAGGAGTCTGAGGAATTTAGATTGAATCTTTTGTATTTTCTGACAGTTAATTTGAGTGGTGGGATTCCAAATAATGGATGCATACTCCAGTTTCGGTCCAACCAATGAGTAATATAATCTTTAATGTACTAGTCATTCTGAAGTCCTTTGCTGTTCTATAAATAAATCCTAGAATTCTAAATGATTCTGCACTTATATTGTTTACATGACAAACGTTACTTTAGAGACAAAGACAACCCCAAGATATTTTATTAAATAATTTGTGAAATTAAGATTTCAAGTTTAATAAATTCTAAATAATTTGTGAAATTAAGATTTGAAGTTTAATTAATAGTAAATAGTTAAAGTTAATGAAAATTTTATTTTCTTTATTTTCTTACTGTAACTTACTTATCCTTACTTTAACAAACTTTTATTATTCACGAAGTATTCTTCTCTTAAAAGTTTCAAAACAAAATTAGTTTTGTGAAAATAAAATTTTCAAGTTTAATAAATACTAGTTCATTTTTACTTAACGAAATTTCTATTTCATTTTCCTTTCTGTAGCTTATTTGCTTTGGTTAAACAATTTTTCTTTTTAAGTTTCAAACAACAAAGTTTTACTTTTTAAAAAAATAATTTTGCAGCTATAAATAAATTTTGTGATTACACAAGCTACTATAACATATTTCCTTTTCACCATTGAAATTTTAACAATGTTAACTATTTTACACTTAAAGTTTATGAAAGTAATTTTATTTGAAGAACATTTTATGTAAGTTAATAATTAGAAAAAAATAATCCCTTTCGGTAGGCCTACAGCCTGAGGTAGGTCTCGAAGTTTTTTTTATTCTCAAAAACTCAAATCTCGCCTTATATCAGAACTATCGAGAAACTATTTATTGATTTGTAGATTATTCATCAATAGTTGTTCAACGATACCCCACAAGACACACACACACACATAAATATATATATATATATATATATATATATATATATATATATATATATATATTCGCTTTGTTTCTCTGGGAGCGCTGCCCCCAGACCCCCGTAGGTGGTTCGCATTGAACTTCAGTGCCTTTGAGAGGATGCGCCTCCTTTATCTTAACCAAAATCTCCCTGAAGCACTACACCACCATGGTATCCATCTGCACCGTCCCACGGGGGCTGCGCCCCCAAAAGGAATTTTTGCCTCATTTATTGTAACCTACTCTTCGTCATACACCTTCAAAGAAAATTTCGTTTCTCTACCTTCAATGATTTGGAAATTGTATTTTTGGGGCGGTCATTTTGGATCCAATTTGACGAATTTTTGAAAGTTTTCTTATATTGTCGTGACCTACTTGTGATGGTACAACTTCAAGTAAAATTTCATTTATCCAGCTCAAACGGTGTGCAAAATGGGATTTTGGGCGGTCATTTTGGATCCAAGATGGCGACTTTTCCTAAATGTTGTAATATTTCCTTAAACTACTCGTCATAGTACACCTTTATGTCAAATTTCGTATCTCTAGCTCAAACGGTGTGGAAAATGTTTTTTAGGTCCGCCATTTTGGATCCAAGATGGCGTCTTTGGATACATCATGTAATATTTTAGTAACATACAAATGATAATGTATAGTGTTATCAAATTTTATATTTCTAGCTGCAGCCGTTTAGGCTGTGCATTCTATACAACAATGGGTTCGGCGGCCATTTTGGATCCAAGATGGCGACTTTTTCAATATTTCGTAATATTTTCTTGAGCTACTAGTAACAATACACCTTTGTGTCAAATTTCGTGTCTATAGCTTAAACGATATGAAAAATAGATTTCTTACTTCCGCCATTTTGGATCCAAGATGGCGTCTTTGAACTCATTAAGCAACATTTTCGTAATCAAACGGTGATGTTGTACATTTGTGCCAAATTTGATTTCAATAGCCCCAGCGGTTTAGGCTGTGTATTCTACACAACAATGGTTTCGGCGACTATTTTGGACCCAAGATGGCGACCGATTTTGCTCTTTAACGAACTTAACCGAGCTATTAAGCCTAGAAACAACATATAAAAATTTGGTTCAAATATTTTTAAAATTATGGCAGCTAGCATGTTAATATATATATATATATATATATATATATATATATATGTATATATATATACTTTCATATCGTACCGATCTGAATAGGTATATTTTTCTTCGAAATCTACCTAAAAGTATAATATATTTTACAGAATAATATTTTAGTTAAATTAAAATTAAAGGTGATAATTTTATTTCGAGAAATTTTTGTAAGTTCTTTAGTTTGCACTTAAAGTTTATAAAGAAATTTTATTTGAAGAAATTTTATGTAAGTTAATAATTAGAAAATAATCTAGTTAAACAAAAGTTAAATAAAAAGTATAATATATTTACAAAATATTATTTTAGTTAAACAAACAGATTATTAAAATTTCTTTTACTTGAAGCAAAATATTTACTTGAAGGAAAAGAAAAAAGCTGATTTTAACTTTTTTTCTGTAACTTATTTATTAAAAGTATTTTTACTTTACGTTTCCTTTATAATAGAAATATCCCATCTTCATATTTTTTTAAAATTATTGTATCATTCAAATTTTTCCTGAAAAGAAAAGTAATTCCCATATTTTATTTCTAAATATCTTTTCTTAAACTAATATCATTTCATGGGTAAAAACAACTCAGGTTTTATATAATTTTATTTCATACTATAAATTTTAAACAACTTTTGAACTTTGCAAGTTTAAAAAGTATTGAAGTTGCGTACAGTTTCTTATTGCGCAACCGTTCACTTGCTTAGATGCATGGTAAGTATAACACCTTACATTAACATTAAAATTTAATGAAGTAAGCGAAGGACAACCTTCATCATTTACATCTTTTACATTCTTTAATTGAAACAATTTTTGAATCCATTGGACTTCTTCAGTCCCCTTAATAGGAATACTGCATCAACTTCGCAGAGTTGTGCAATTATTCTTCGAATATGAGTTATAGAATAACCGTTTGAAGTATCCCATGATAATCCGTGAAAATTTTCAGTTAACCACTCGCACTGTTTTTGATAACCTATTGCTAATTCTATCATTTCACATGGAAGTTTTACCATACAATGAAACATTAACGTAGCTTCATTTGATAAAATGCAAAATTCACGTGCAATAAATTCAAAGGATGACATTTTAAAACATTGCATTTCAATAATATATTCCCTTGAACAAATTAAAGACTTTACTGGAATAAATTGTTGTTCAATAATAGTTGGAATGACTCGTGCAATAAATTCTGTATCTTGAAAAAGAATTCTATATTTCTTAAAAACATATTCACTGAAATAGTTAAATGTCCTTGTTTCTTATAAATGTCTTAATAGTCAGTAAATGTTTTATGATCATTTACATGATAGATTGAAAGTTTTGATATAACAGATCCAGTATTGCACTGATATATACACTGATGAGTAATGTTTAATGTACATCCACTACAATAGAATTGGATTTTGTTGTAAATAGGTTTTTACTCTTTCAAATATACATGAGTCTCAAATAAGGCATTGCAAAAAGTACACTTCATCTTCTTTCACACTAGCAGTTCAAATAACAAAGTCAGTGTTTTCAGGACAGTATAATATATCTTTTGAAATAGTTTATCTCTTATCTTTTCCACTTTTCGTTCAAGTAAGTTTCGCAAACCATATTCAAAACTCACTATTCTAAATTCACCAGAATTTTCATGTTTTGCTAAATAAGCATTACATATCTGCATGAAATTAGTAGGTTTAAGCACTACGTTCCAAGTACGATCATTTAAAAATTCACTACGTTCAAGTTCATTCAACTCCCAACTCAGACAAGCGTGTGCTAACTGATTAGGAATATAAAAACAGGCAGCACAAATTAAAGGTGTATTTATTAGAATTATCTATAGCGTTCCAAATACAAAGTTCTTCAATAACATTCATTCCGCACTCACAAGTCCGAATATTAGGTTTTCCATCATTTTTACAACAAAGAGTTTCAACAGCATGTGTGTTTAATTCAAAAGAATTTTTCAAAATTATTGAACATTCATTCTGGAAATCACCATTAGAGAAAACAAATTCAGTAATATTTTCTGCACTATGTAAACCACTTTCAACAGGTTTTGATAAAACGAAGTTTGATTGATTCAGTAATATTTTCTGCACTATGTAAGCCACTTTCAACAGGTTTTGATAAAACAAAGTTTGATTCAGTAATATTTTCTGCATTATGTAAGCCACTTTCAACAGGTCAAAAGACAGTTTTATTCACTCTGGGAATCACTGTTCACTGTCGCTGAAGATTCACTAGGACAATCCAAACTAGTCACTAACGAAGGACTAGGAGACCTATTTTCAATATGCAGCAAAGCTAATGCGGCACGTTCTGATTCCTGCACCGCACAAACAATGCTGTCTTATGAGTAACTCTCATCACAGTAAGTTTGGCGAAGACATAACAAACTGAGACTGATTTACCACTTGCTGCTACAAGTCTATTCCTGCAGCTACTAATGAAAACCAATCACCTTCTTACTTTTCATTGTCCAATGAAGAGGCACTTTTACTTTTAGATGGAGGAAAGGTATTAGTCAAACCATAAACTTCACCTTTAATTTTCAATAATAATAAAATAGTACGTTAAGTTTTTTCATATGTAATAATCTTTTAATGCAGTATATTAAATTTTGGTAACTCATCTTGAACTACCAGAAAATGAAAATATAACTTTCACAAGAGTTTGTAAGTGGTCAATGATAATCTTTCTACTCACGTGCACCAAATCTATTCTTTATGAGTAAATCTTCCCGAAGTTCCACTATTTGTTTCCCAATAGAAAACGGAGTCCATAATCAAAGTTAGTTTTTAAATTGTTAGATCCAGGATTAGTATTTACATAACAATTAAATATCTCATCCATATTCTTTGGATTTAATAACACTCGATAAACACCATCATTCAAATACTGAAAATTATTCTGTTCACTTTATGATGTTCCACGAATTAAATATCCGATACACTCACTCATGTTCACTTTTATCCTTGTTCCAAAATGCAGAACAAAGTAAAATGTCTTTAGTGTTCCAATTACGAATTGATTTTAGTATAGAAGGTTGATCAACCCATTTTGATCGATATCCACAGGAAGGCTTTGCAGGCAAAGATGATGGTAAGTTATCAATGGTATTTTCACTGCCGTTCTGTACCGTCATTACAACAAGACTAAAGGTTTAAATTATAAGTAGGTCATTGAATACTTACGTAAAGAACAAGATTCAACTTGACTCTAGCATAAAACAATACAAATCTCATGATCTATTCAATACTTTTAAAAAACTATGTCAACAATAATATCAAGATAGCTAAACGTCAATGCTATATATTGTGCACAATTACATAAACATTTAATTATTTATATATTTCATGTAAGCACTTTTATAACTTTACTTATTCAAAGTTCTTAAAGTAAATTCAAATTTTACTTCATCCATTCGGAGGAAATTCCTCAAATAATTCAACATTATCAAAATCCACATAATTTCAAAAATAAACAAGAAAAAATAACAATGTTCATTATTAGTTTACATAGGCCTCTCCTTATAATCTGGTTCGGCAATAATGTCTTTCTCAATTAATTTTGTTTTTACTTCATCCACTCTGATTAAAAGTAAATTGCGAAGAAAATATTCAAAAATTTCAACAGTGTAAAATGAACATGTTTCGAAAGATACATATGATAAATATGAAAAAAATTCACAGCATCCATTATTAGTCTATATGTGCGTCTCCTCAAAGACCTTTCTTCAACTATAGATCGTGCAACGATGTCTCTGGCGATTGCGAACATTATAGAAACATTCAGCACACAATAAGGAACAATAGATTTTTTTTCAATTTTCAATAGCTTCTAAAATACAGTTGTCATCAATCGTATAATTCACACATCCGCATGAATTTTCAATTTCACTAAAACTCATGGTGGTAGATGAAACTTCAATATCCTGCACAGCACTATGAGTTTCCTCAGCACTAGAAACATAATATTCTTCATCACTGTCTGAATTAAATTCTACCTCTAAACTAGAGGTAGATGCACTGCGGTAAATATGGGGATCATTCTCCGCCAACGGTCCAGCGCCTTCATCCGTACTTCGATCTTCGTAAAAATGTATGATACCTTGTGTCACAGCACAACTATGCACAAAAAAATTAAAAGTAAATAACTTTACACGTCATGACCTATTTTGTTGTCAACAATATTCAACTGGACCTGTATAGTCAAATTCCAGTGAACATTAGCGGAAATGCAAAACTACAAAGAGAACACTCCAACTTAAATGACTGCATTGTATAAAATAACTTGTCATAACACTCCAAGCATTAACAATATGTTCTCTTCTCCAAAACAGAGCAGCTGCAAGACAACTTGTTCTATCTTGTCTAGAACATGAAAAGAATATTTCTCCCCTCCAGAGCATCAAAGAATTCGAAACAGTAAATGCTATACTAAAGTTTTAAAAATGTCAATCGATTAGCGCCACGCCAATCAAACGCCAGACATAAAGAGAAACCTTTTCTCAAGCAGTATAACTGCGATACAACTCTTTCCTCCTCCCCTGAGCAGCACAGTTGCGATACAACAAAAACCTCCGCGTCGACTCATTGTCCATTCAAACGAACACCTGCACATAAAAAAATCCACAAAGCATCCGGGGAGATGCGAAACTACAACAAAACAGAACCAAGCATCAGCAGAGATGCGAAACTACAAAGAAAGCACGATCCAAACCTCAAACACTAAGTTCCTCCTGCTCCAGTACACCAGAGGTGTGATACGAAGAAAAAATTTCAAACAATCAACTCTGCGCATGCGCCAAACATTGAAAGGTATAGCAGAAAAATTAGTTGATCAAGGGATCTTCTATGTGTAAGACATATCAAGTGTATGCTTCGCGATGACGGCGAATGCATTCTTCGTCAAAAATAATGTAACCCACCCGAAAAATAAATCAAAGTCCTCAATAAATATCCATATACTATATTAAATGTAATCTAATATGATGTGTTCCATGCTTTTCGCAATCGACGCTTTATACCGGGTTTCACGACAACGGCGACGGGTCCTATCATCGCTTGCGAGCCGGTCAACAAACAACAAAATGGCGGAGGATAAATTAAAAATAATAATTGAAAAAATAATTGATGAATACATATCTTCTCTTTTATTACATATACGGCCTCCATAGTTCAGGAGGATATACCCCACGCTTCTAACACCTCTCTGCAACCACCAGAACCTAATATATCTATTTCTATAGGCCATAAAATCTGTTTAAAAGTTCCAGGATTGTACACCACTACTACTTCTAACCTACGTAAGAAAATATTTATTATGAAAGGAAACAACTTTTTAATGAATGTGAATACATTGTTGAGAAAAATATTAATTGATTGTACTGTGTGGAGTATTGTTTTTATGCAGGGGAAAAGTTTACTCAGATATTTTACACAGTATGTACTGAAGAACACGTTGAAGGGAAAAGAGGAATTGGAATAATACGAATGCGACTGCTCTACGAAATTAAGTAAAATAATTCGTGTTCTTGGACATAAAACTGGGATAAAGGGAGAAGTTTAAACTTGACTCGAAAAACCTGCCACCAACGGCTAAACCCTAATAACGACAAGTTTAGAAATATTTCTTAACAAATGAAGCCTTTGTCGAAAGAATGTACGTGCACAATGTTTTTCAGCAGAACGAGCTCAATTTGAAAATGAAGATTAACTCGTAGCATGTTTTTAAGTAGATGATTGAATAACTGATAAATTTCGTACCAAAGCACCAAGAAAACAATCCTGATCTAAAATTGTCAAAATTCCTCCATTCGGCCGATTATTTCAAGAATATATATGAAACATACATCTCATGTGTATGAAACTTGAAGCAAAATCTTCATTATTGCGAGGCGTCATATTTTGCAATTGACTTAATTTTTGTTGTGTTTCAGAGGAGAGTGGGAAGAAAAGAGACCTTTCCAGATACCAGTACTTCATTTCTGCAGCTGTCACAGAATATTTACCAATGAAAAACCTCAGACCAGATGACCAACTCTCAGATACGAATCCTAATGGAACAAGCAATTTACCACTTAGTTATTCCGCTCGGCGCGAGATATACAATTAATGGACTGAATAACAGACACCCAAAAACGAAGTAAAAGAAGAGGAAGAAGAAGATGATGTATCAGTCACAACAAAATATTTCATGCCTCTCTGACCCTGCTTCCTTTGGAGACTGTACTTCACACATCATTGGACTTGACTGAATCTCGTGGCTATCAAATCGACAAGATATTGCATCAAAGGTCGAAACTTTCTTCGTAACAATCAAGGTTAAATAGTTTTCTAGTAGATTATTAATGACGTTTATCTACGTCAACATAAAATGTTTTCCTTATTCTTTACAAGTGATGAATCCGTCGCTACTTCGAATTTTGGGTTATTTGTGACATTTAAGAAATGTATTGGTGTTCATTTTCGCTTCATACTCGCTTTTCGTTCACCCGTTCAGCCAACTGAACTGACACAAGCAAAAGCCTCGGCTGTTGATTTGTAAATAGTTAAAACTAGAAATAGCAGCGGAGATCATGTGACCGGAAGTAGCTGAGAGAGCATCCGTTGAGACCGGTCTTCTCTGAGCGAGGAAGTCATCCTGTCTTCTCTCACTGCTCGCTGTGTTTGGAGGCGGAGGAGGGAAGGGAGGAGAAGTATATATATGCTGGAGTTATGTGCATATATCTGTGTGTTAAGTTCAACTTACGCAGTGACTATACGAAAGACTCCAGAGAGCCAAAATAAAGTTTGCCTAAAATAATTGGCATTTTTCGAAATTATTTCGTTATTGCCAAATTTGACATAATTTTGTTACTAATATCCTGAAACAGTATTTTAAAGTTTGTTGCATGATAGGCTGCACATATCTGTCTGTTCAAATACTATATTTGAGCTTCAATTTAAGATATCAATAAATGTCGATAATCTACCTGGAAATGGTTACTGATGCTAAGATCATCTCAATAAATGTTACGATTGTATCTGTTGTTCATAAAGGGCAACCTACGAAAATAGTTCCAACTTTTGCATTTTACAAAATTAAATATACTGTTTTACTCTTATTGTAACAGTCGTCCAACCCATCCTCACGTAGAAAACACGGAATCCAAACTAAGAAAACTCGTGTTTGTCACAGGTTGTGTGAAACATAGTTGGATACAATACAATATGAAAACAAGAAGTCTCTCCAATCATTTTATAATACATATGCGTCTCTTGTTAGTAAGAAATTGACTGTGTTAAATAATTTGTCATTTATGTTCTAGCATGAAATGGGTTAGACCGTTGTTGCAATTGAGCTGTATCTACTAGTGTACATTGAGAATAACATTGATCCAACCTAATTTGAAAATATCACACAACTAAACATATATCACACAACTGTCAGACAAATTTAGTTGTTTTGGATTGTACAGAATAAAATATAAAAATCATGCAAATTAAGGAGATATAACTCCAATATTCTGATACATTCAGTAAGTAATCGCCAGAGGCATGACAGCCATCATTCCATTGACAGAAAGTGTTGTGACGTCAGGAAGGATACTCTAGTATCTCTTTCAAGGCGATGCCAGGGGATATTAATCCCCAGAGTAAGAATACTCCCGAAAATTTGTCAAGAACTAGTACATGTGGGACCGGGGATTCTGCCAGATTCCCACAAATTCTCGAATACGCCCCCAACTTTAAATGCTTTTCGATTAAAAATCGATAGAAACCATGCAAAACTATATTTAAACCCTGCTAAACCCCTCCAATTTTCGTTTTATATTCCCCAAACTAGAAATCCTGCAAGAATTCCAGTATGGGATCTAGTTTCATATCCCCGGATGATTCTATCCCGTTTTGCCGAATCCCCTTTCGCCGAACGACCTTACAGCTATTTAGATCAAAACTCTTATCAGATCTTGATTTCGACGAAAGAGGATATCCCGTTTGGCCGAATCCCCTTTCGCCGAAAATTGAGTTAGGGAAATTTTGAGGGATTATTCCTTGAGAGTCAGGAAAAGAGTTTCCTTGACTGGTTAGGGACTTATGTTTTTCATGGGAATTATACAGAAGACAAACAAATTCTCAATTCTTATTTGTTGTTTTCACTTATCACGCGGAGAGTTATCACAAGACTCGCAAAGGAACATCCAAATATCTTCGTCTTTCTATAACTGGCGAAACAAGAGCAGGCTTAAAATGAAACGGAAATGAAAATGTTGGAAGTGGGAAATACGCCAAGGAAACAAAAGACGAAGTATAAGGCGATTGAATGAGAGGATTCAAACTCTTAAACAGAGACTAGTGTCTCGAGAGATAGATCTTTTCCAATACATAGATGCAGTATCATATTGTTTTCATCTAGGTACGTAACATTTGAATTTTCTGACTGAAACTTTCTGCCTGTATCGTTACTAGCAAAATTAATACTGATAGGGATGTATGATTCAGCGTGGGATTGATTGTGTACCTTATATTTAATTCTACTCCATTTATAAATCGTGCTGTATAGTATTCTTGTATTTATTTTTTTCATTTCCATGTATCTTCCATGCACTTTGCCCAATGTAGATAGGTTAAAAGAACTTGATTGTTGACACCCATTATTAAGAAATTGCTAACCACTGATCTGTCATTCTTCCAGAAAAGTCTGATGCAAGTCTTCTTGTCTCTGTTCCTCTTTTCATTACTATATTGGTGGTGCACTGTAGCGATTTAGCGTAGTTCATAAGATATTTCTTGATAAACCTGCTTAAAATAAAGGGAAAGTCATAACAAACCACTAGGTAGAATTGAATACATTTTCTGTAAATACAATAAACTTTTTATACGAACATTCGTCACAAGAGAAATTATAACGTTGAATTTTTGTTTTCTCTTATGAAATTGTAGATTCTCTCTTTCTTAACGCATTAATCACTTCGTTAAGTTCCCTTTCAAATGTACTAAAAGTTTTATTATTATTATTATTAATTTTAGGAACTGTATAGATGACACAAAAGTCACCTGCATAAATAAGCTAACACCGTGAAGTCAGAAGAATTCAACGTCAAAATATCCACCGTTTATATCAAGAAAAGTAATGGACTTAAAGTAGATTCAGGCGGAAGATTTTGATGGATATCATGATGAATATCATGATACCATGATTAATTGTATGCATTTGTATGTGTGATTTTCAATAAATTCCATATAAATTCGTTATATTATATGGTAGTTTGAATTGCATTATAATATTAACCAATTTACCTATATTTACATTATCATATTCGCCGAAACTATCAAAATAAACCACGATTACTTGTTTATGGTATGATCGTCAGTGCCTCCCCAAAATCCTGCATATCCCTATAAAAGAAAGGATATGGCTGAGGACAATGCATGAGTACCATTTGTATATATTAAATGCACATTACTGATAATAAATAGGAGGTTATTTAGAGTATTACTTATCGCCGTTGTGCACGAAATTGTTTCAATCCGTCAAGGAAACTCTTTCCCTGACTCTCAAGGAATAATCCCTCAAACAGTTCAAAATTTCCCTAACTCCATTTTCGGCGACAGGGAATTCGGCCAAACGGGATACTCCCTTTTGCCGAAATCAAGATCTGATAAGAGTTTTGATCTAAATAGTTGTAAGATCGTTCGGCGAAAGGGGACTCGGCAAAACGGGACGACATCCCCCGGCTACGTAGAAAAAGTACCCCCGGAGCTGTCTCTGTCAAACTTATGTTGGTGGTAATCAACACAAGGGATGCATCTCTAATATAGCCTAGCTTTATTAACATCTTGTATTATGGGAAGTACACATAAGCTATACGTTCATGGAATCATCGAGATTTCAAACCATTTTCAAGATGATCTAAGACTTTGAACCATGGTTTAAAATTGGTGTTTTTCTGTTATTCTGTGATTTAGAGCAGGATATATTACCATCCAAAGACTCCACGGAGGTCCTGATTTAAAGCTACACGTATTACAATGTAGTTTCATTCTATATGGGATACATTCTATATGGAAAGGTTTCAATATTTAAAAGTTCTTCCAGCTTCATATAATTATAGAAGACAGATAATCGAAATTGTAGGCACTTTTTGACTGCGCAAATCGAAATCCTAAGTTCCTTTTGGGTCCTGACCAATTTATCTTCATGATCCCTCTTATTAATCGTAAGTCGCACATTCGTAGTTCATCGAGGATTTGCCCAAAACAAACATATTATTTTCCTGACTTTTGTAGGCTATTGTGTGTGATTTGATTCTAGTAAACTTTTCTTCTTCTCTTCATCATCCTTCAGGGGAAAAGGTTATCTTAAGTTCAACTAGCTGATAGCTATTTGAAAATGTATCCAAGACAGAGGGCTCGTTAATATTATCTGCGCATGTCAGTCTCATATATCGTTAATTTTAATAACCACGTTTCAATTTATCTTGTTGACAGAAATTGGAAGTGAAAGACTTCTATTTTTTATTTTTCTTTATTTAAAAAGAGAGAGAACTTCTTCAGCCATGTTGGATTGTTAAATTGGGCAAATAACAGAAGAATCCATTGGCACATTAATATAGTAATACGCTCTTCAATATTTGAAACTTTTGGCTCTTAAGAGCAATGGCAGGTAATGGTGTACATTCTTACGTTAAAGAAGCAGCACCGGTAATGCGACCTTCAGAAAAGTTTCAGAGATGATCTGCACTATAAAGCATTTCTCAATACGTGTTAGTTGAACAGTGGAGGAAGAGGAGTGAATGTGCTTTCACAAAGTTTCCGTATAATAGATCTACTTTATTGTCATATCTTTGTAATGTAAGTTGATATTATCAACATTTGAGAGCCTTATGAAATGGATAAAGGGAAAGAGTGAACCATTATACATAGGCCTAAATCTGCATCATTCTATTGTTTGATTCACGTTTATGAAAAAGTATTACGACCAGATTCCGTAATGACCTCCAGTGTGGAAATTGAAGCACTTCGAGGTGTGTGTGTGTGTATGGAGGGGGAGTTAGAGCGTCTCGATTAATTCATCTGTTTCGCTACACGTTTTCTATTCTATTTCACCTGTTCCATATTCTTACGTAAAAATAACAGAACATTACCCGAACTAGAAGCTGTACTTTGTAGGGTGAACTAGTTATCGTAACCATGCATCTGCCTCTCACCCGAATATGATTTTGAAACGCCCCTGGAACTTATCAGCTGTCACTCATAGTACTTTACAAGTTCAATAAATTCATGGATCGTTTATACAGAGTATTATTCAAGGGTCACTGTCAAGCAACTAAAAGTTTGTGTCTGCTGCAAGCTTTTTTTTACTATAAGTAATCTGAATGTAATGTAGCCCTAAATAATTTTTGTGTTGATTCCCTTACAATACAGAAAGCACAACAGATTAGAATAAACAACAAAATTTGTCTCAATATGAAGGGAAAATTAATTTATTGTCCTACTTCATGAATAAGTGATCAGTCCTTTTAATACTTCCGTTATTGTGAGTTCACTCACACATAATATATTACACGTATACTCTGTATCTCGGCTATTTATGTAGCACCACGTTACGTAAATGAGAATATAAAATAAAAGTTATCGGTTGTGGTTCAAATATCTTCTGCGCCTTTTAACTTTGTAATTAGGGGGGGGGGATTATTTATTTTCTTTGCGCTGTGTTTGGTTTGAGGTGGTGGTAATTATTTTATTTCGCAGAATATGTTTTGTGGCTTCGTCTTCTTAGTCTAGGGGTATGAGGTTTCTAGTTTTTGATTCTCGCTTAGATTGCTTCCACCATCAATACTTAATTTTCTCTAATTACACTTGCCAAGAGCGGAGTTAATAAATTACGATACTGAAATAAAATATTTGATCGTGTCTCCAGCAAATGACGATAACTATTTGCCCTCCTGGTATAATGCGCAGAAGGAATTTTATGCCTGTAAAAGAACCACAAGAAAGTATACGCAATTATAGCTCATAACTCTAATAAATAATCAGGGAATAGTCAATGTAACCTTATATTTGAGCAAAATGAAAGATTGCGGCTTCTGTATATTATGCGATGACTAAAACTTCTCTCTACGCTTTATTTCTATTCTTAATATTTACAATAAGACATTTGATATGAATAATATATGTATGTACAATTATATGACAAAAAATGTTCCAGCTTATACTTGATTGAAAATTTCAGAGATAGAGATTCTTAAAGGATTGATAAAAAAGTGTTGTAAAGAAAAAAGAAAAATACTATTGATCTGGCTGTAGGTTGATGATTCTAAGAAGGTTCTTAATTGTTGCTGAGCACTTACGTTGAAAAACAATATCTAGACGGGGTCAGGTCAAGATTCTATTAACCCGTCACCCACACTAGGGGATTCCTATATTTAAACAATTGACAATCACTCAAGGTACAAAACCTACACCGCCATTAAGTCGCTATAAACCCACAAAAGAGCGTTCGCATGAAGAGAAAAAAACTGACTTCACATGAGGAATCAGCCTAAGGGGGCGGGGGTTATCACTTTGGAGAGGACCGCAACGGAGAGAACTGAACTTTCTCATAAGAACCTGCCGCAGTTCAGTAATAAGGCCCGTAGAATTACAATTAATGTTTTAACTTGTTCAGAATGCTCTAGTTACTAGCAACGATGACTTTTATTAGGGCGACGACAACGGTTCACATACTGAAGAACGATACGGGAATAATTAATAAATAGGCCACATTAGGCCCTAGAGAAATCACGATAGGAGAACTTTATATTATTTCCCACATAAGAGATAGTAGCACAAACTAATAAATTATGACCACATAAGGCCTCCCTAGCGGAAGAAAATATTCAAATATTCAATTGGAGTGGCATAATGCATACGGACGAAATTATATGTAATAGCAATTATCAAACAGCCATCACTAAGCAAAACGAAGTTCGCTATCCGGTCACACAATACCAGGAAAAGTAGGTGAGATAATTAGATTACCAGCACATTAGCGCTGTTAATTCCCAACCTAACTCACGCTGTTAGATGAAAATATGATTGCCGTGCTTACATTTAACAGGAATAAATCATTGACGAATTAAGACGCTTTTTTAATATATACACGGTCAAGAACAAATTTAACATGACTCGTGAGATATCCTGTGTCCGATGTTGAAGTTTTGTTGCTACGAAAAGTTCTAAATGTAACTTAACCAAAGAATTTACTTTGGTTTTTTAGAGTCCGAAAGCCTACATAACCGATGACGGAGGGACGTAGAATGCACCAAGTTAAATTCAAGTTACAAATATGAATAATTACAATTATTACGAATATTTATTGAAAGCACTTCTAGTTTTTTTAAAGTCATTATACACAAAATGTACAATAGATACTTGTTAAAAATTTAGGTACAAAGTTGAATAACACAAATAAGCAATTAATAATACCATTATACATTTTCCCGTAACTCGTAATTTCTCACCTTAAAACAAATCTGAAATCGGGTTCATTTCCTGTTAGCTTCCAGAACTTTTTCGTGGTACATCATCCGTGGCGAAATGATGTCCAGCCTTAAGCCAGGAAATAACTAGCTCGTCTACTTTGAGCTTGTCTAACGGTGGGCCATTAACAATGGTGAACAACAAGTTAGACAATGTTTGAACACAGTCTATTTCAAATATCAGTCGTCTATAAATTCATGAGAGAAAATCCCCATTCGCGCTGTGCCGTGGAAATTGGTAATACTTCTACCCGACGAAGAAGTTTATGCAGCTCTTCACCGACAATTTGCTTGTTAGTCTTATAATTCCGTATGATAACGATTTTTCTTGGTCAGTTTTGAATTAATCAGCAAGAAGCATCACCTCTCTATCACCATGCAACATCTTTCCCATAGTGTCAGTTGGCCATGACGACTCATGGAGAACAGAAACTTGACCTACATCTTCGGTAGGAAATCTTATGCATAAATTATCAATTAAAGCCTGGTAACATCTTTCCTTTCTCGAATTTTCGACGTCGAACATGTTGCTTGAAGGAACTACAATTACTCGCCCTTTAAATGAACCTGATTTATTCAAAGAATGTTTGAGCTCTGATAATTTCATACCATCTCTGTCTTTCAAGACTTTAAGCGTATATGGATCATAGTGACAAAATATGATTTTGCTCCCAACGCACTCGAAGAAACAGACTGTAAGATTTGTCCAAAATAATAAATGGCCTCAGCAGCATTTTACACGAATGCAAACTCGAAAACAAAACAATAACTTGTCAGTTTGTTTAACATGCCTTTTGCCCTTAGCTCTTTCAGAACTTCGTCTGTTAGGTTCATTCATACAGGTGAAGACACAATGCTTCATACTTGACCACAGAGCCTTCAGATTTTTTAGTTGAACATATGCACCTTATGTCAAATATTTTACCTAATTTGAATGTGTCTAGGAATGGTTGGTTACTAAGTTCTTTCAATTCACTTAAATTCTTTGGTGACATGGAGTAGAAAGAATATAGACACTCAGTTGTAACTGAGAAACCTCAGAAATAAGTTTTACTTGTACTGCTAGTTCAAGTTTGTGGATCATGCAGTTCAATGTCACAAGAGAATCATTTTCCAATATTTTTTTGATAACCTTAACTGCTCCCTTGTACTCACCCCGGAAATTGCTTGCACCGTCTGTGCATATGGTAATCAATCTTTCCTTTAAAACGCATTTTGTTAATCTAAAATCATCCAACATTGTTAGCAATGTCTTTGCTATTTGTTCCCTGATGTTGAACTTAGTTCTACCAAATTAAGTAACATATTACAAGGAGTGGAATTATACAAAAAACGAACGTATACGATTAAATATATTTTAGAAGATGCGGTAGTTGATTCATCCATCATCAATGAAAACGGTAAAGACACTTTTTCTCATATCTTTACCCATAACATTTGTAATATTGCTACAGCTCACATGTGAAAACAACACATTACCCATATCCAGTCCATTTAATTCTTGAAGTGAAATAACATCTGTATATTTTCGGAAATAAATATAATTTTGTGCTACCACGTACGCAGTTCTGAACACTTTGCATGTCGCATCAATTCGGGATTTATTTACTTCTAACCACCGTTCATGAGCAGACCCAATCGATTTCGCAATAAGTTCTTTGGACTTTTTCTGGTAAATTTCTAAACATTTTTATGACCCTTACTGTTCTCATGATCGTATATTTTGTCCATTAGCTTCTTAGAATTTTTTTGCGCTTACACCGTCAATTCATTCTTGAGTGTTCACACCGCTTAACTTAAAATCACTGCAAGTTTTACATATTATCCTCACTTCTCCACTACTATGCTCAATTGTACTTAACCATTTTTGTTTCGTTTACCATTTTTGGAATTGCGTCGAGCTACCGTGGTATACGAGCATCACTGGCTGTCATCTAATTACACGGAACTTCAGGCGTATTTTTAGAGTATTCCGAGTCGTGATTTTCTTCTTGTTCGCCAGATTTATTCGTTTTTTTTTTATCATGATTTACTTTCCGCTTGAAAAACTGTCTTATATGCATTGTATGCAGTAAAATGTTTTTCAACGAAATAGAGAACTAAACCTGGCAGACTACAAGACACCTCAAACCCCAAGTCTCCGCACATGGGATCCTGGGAAAGTTTGATAAAGTCCATGAAGTACCATCCATGAAATCCATGAAGTATTGTAGCAGGAAAAGCAAGTCTGACGTATGAGGAATTGAATACTTTACTCATTCAAATTGAAGCCATTCTAAATTCAAGACAATTGACAGCAGTTTCCAATGACCCTACAGATCCGATGTAACTTAGTCCAGGGCATTTCCTGATGGGAACTACGCTTCTCAGCATTCCAGAGCCAGACCTGCTTAAAGTACCTGTCAACCGGCTAGGTAGATGGCAGCAAATTCAACAAATTAAGCAGCATATTTGGAAGCGTTGGTCAAGAGATTACCTCAATCAACTGCAGCAAAGAAAAAAATAATGGAAGTCAGTTCAAACTAATCTGCAGCCAGGCATGGTCGTGTTGTTGAAGGAGACCAATATTCCCCCTCAGGTGTGGAAGTTAGGAGTGATTCAAGAAGTTCATCCTGGTAGTGACAATTTAGTGCGAGTAGCAACCGTAAAATGTAAGGGTGGAACTTTTCATCGCAGTGTTGCCAAATTGATTCCTCTGCCCCAAGAGCATTAGTTGATTGTGTCCAATCAAGGAGGGGGAGGAAGGATGGATAAGTTTGTATATAATTAATAGTTATATAAGTTTCATTTCTTTGTGTGTATTTGTTTTGGTAACTTTTAATGATATGTTTAGTGAATTTATTGTCCTCGCTTGAGAACTGGCGAAAGTGTGCCTGGACTGGCAACCGTGCTGTGTCGACTGGCAGATGGAGGGAAGAGAAGATAGTACAGGACATGTAGTGCTTAAATAAGTTTTCTCCGTTTACAGAACTTTAGTACCCAAGAAAAACATTACTAGATAATTTCTGGTTGTATGAAGCATGTTATAATGCATACTATAATGAGCATGTTAAACGACCTAGTTGAAGATATGTAACGAGGATCAGAGCAATAGAAAGTGATGAATCTAGAAATTTCGCCTGTTGTATTATTCCTACTCTTGCACATGATATCTGGTGAATAATTAGTAAATAGGAAAGCAGTTACAGTCCACTAGCTTTGAGTGTGATATGTATTAAGCTTGTTAGGCAATAGTATAGTACTACAGTACACTCGAGTTTTGAATATCTACCTACCACCATCGCATTAGATTTAGTGGTGCGTGACTTTCATATTTCTATGGAACATCAAGAATTCCGCCGTTTGATATCTAATTGCATTACCATCATGGTTGCGTGCATTCCACGTTTAAAAAGATCGTTTATACCAACAATAGAACCATGTTATCGTCTTATATCACTCTTCCGTAGTTAAGCATCCTCTTTCTTTAGATCCCTTTGGTCGGTTAGTTCCAAAACGCCTAAGCCCTCATCAGTACACTAATCCCATTGTGATCACATTCAATAGCAGTCACCAATGGAGGAAGGATTATGGAGATTCTATTATAAACGGGTAGTGAGGAACCCTCTACTAAACTAACTAACTAATTAACTCTATGGCTTATAGAACTCGCAAGTTCATCGCCGCAGTAACAAACGTTCGCCATTGGATTCTATCCTGGGCAATATAAAGCCCGTTTTCATCACGAACATCTATATCTCGATGATCTCTTCTAATATTGTCCTCCCACGACGTCTCGGTCTTCCCAATGGCCTCCTTCCATCCGGCCTTCCAACCAGGATAGAATATAATCTTCGTTTCTCCCCCATCCGAGCTACATGACCTGCCCACCTTAGTCGTCGCGATTTAATTATTTTTACATCTGGTGAATCGTACAGTCCGTGGAGTTCTTCATTATGCAGTCTCCTCCACTCTCCTGTCATCTCGTCCCATTTCGGCCCGTATATCTTTCTCAAAACCTTATTTTCAAATACGCGTAATTTATGTTCATCTGCTAGGGTCGTACTCCAACTTTCGCAACCGTAAAGTATTACAGGAAGAAGAATAATTCTATATATTTTCAATTTCAATTTCCTTTATTAATCGTGATGTTAGAAGTTTTTGGACTGAATAGAAACATGTGTTGCCCGATACTAAGGGACTTTTTATTTCTTCCGTGACCTCATTTTTGCTTGTTACGTATGCTGCCAAGTTTTTAAATTTGTTAACTTTCTCTATAACCTCATCTTTAATTCTTACATTTTTATTTCCTTCATTCCCTGTGTTTCCGCTTGTTTTCGTGTATTTTGTTTTATCTAAGTTTACCTGTAGACCTACCTCATCGCACGCTTCTTCTAAGTCATCGGTGTTGCTTTGTAGTGCATCTATATCGTCGCCTATTAAATCTACATCATCCGCGTATCCAAACAGTTGATTCAAACCATTCAATGATAGCCCCTTTTTTTCACCTTTAATTTTTAAAATCGCATATTCTAACGCAAAATTAAACAGTAGTGGTGATAAGGCATCGCCTTGTTTCAATCCGTTGCGAATCTTGAAACTATCCGACATATTATTTATTTCCTATCCGTACTCTGCTTATGGGGTCGCTGAGAAACATCTTCACTAGTTGAACAATTTTTTTCGGAACTTCAAAGGGATACTGTATAACTTTTCCCTTTTGATAGAATCATATGCTTTCTTAAAATCAATGAATAGCTGATGACCGGTCCCATTATATTCACATTTCTTCTCCAAAATTTGTCTCAAGGCGGAAATCTGGTCCAACGTGGATCTATTTCTTCTAAATTCACATTGGTGATCTTCAATTATTTCATCTACGTATACACTTAGGCGTGTTAACAGAATATTACTTAATATCTAGTAACAGGTTGGAACTAACAAGATTCCGAGGTAATTTTTACAATAAGATTTATTGCCTTTTTTGTAAATCGGAACAATTATTGATGTTTTCCATTCCTTTGGGAGCTCCTCCTTTCTCCATATAGCACTTATCAATTTATATAGTTGCTTGATTAGTGCCGTTCCTCCTGCTTTAATTAATTCGGCTGGAATATTGTCTATTCCTGGTGATTTGAATTTTTTCAATTTTGTTTACCGCCATTTCGATCTCGATCTCGCTACGTTCGGGAATCCACGGTACTGCGGTATGTGGATTTCAAATTCCTCTCTTTGTTCCCCGTTGTGTACATTAATATGTTTGTCGAAATAACTTTCCCACACATCGACAATTTTAGAAGGAACCACCTGAAGATCTCCACGTTCATCTCTAACCATTCCTAACCTCGGCTGGTAACCTTTTCTTAACGAGTTTACCCCTTTGTATAAATTTCGTATGTTATTTGTCTTCCCGTTTTCCTCTATCTCCTGAATCTTCTGCGTCAGATATCAAAGAAGGAATACTTTTTTGTTTCTCAACCCGAGTGTGGCGTTTCGATTTGCGTTACTGTAGTGGTTGGTATTTGCTTAGCTTTTATTACTTAGCCATCGTTGCCTTGCTTGTTTTCGTTCCTCATAAAGCTTGAGACATTCTTCATTATACCAAGGTTTGTTTCTCTGTTGTTTCTTCTCACCTACTCCTTCCTTAGCTGCGCTCATAATTATTTCACGAATTGCTTCCCACATCTTACTTATATCTATTTCATTACTAATATCGTCATTATTATTACTCGAGTCGGCTAGTATTTCGAACCTATTTGAGAGTTTGAGTTGGTAATCTGCTTTTATGCTCAGATTATTTAATCTTTTAACTTCGAATTTCAGTTGTTTGACCCCTTACTTTATCTGTTCGCGATGCATAATTTTTCCCTTACTTTTGTGATCAGTAATTGATGGTCGGTGTCACCTT
The DNA here is from genome assembly GCA_022664845.1 of Lepisma saccharinum. NCBI lineage: Eukaryota > Metazoa > Arthropoda > Insecta > Zygentoma > Lepismatidae > Lepisma > Lepisma saccharinum. Next base: position 39,669 of record JAGDQP010004971.1, on the reverse strand, counting down.
CCGCTCCACTGTACGACCTAACATCCATTATGTTGGTGTGTCTTCGTCTGTCTACTAATACGTGATCGATCTTGTTGAGAGTTTTGCCGTCCGGAGATACCCATGAGTATTTGTGTATGTTTTTTTGTTCAAAGTATGTGCTCTTTACCAGTAGGTGTTTCGAAATTGCGAAAGTTATGTTTTTCTCCATTGTTGTTGGTATTTTCGTGAAGGCTGTATTTGACTATAGTAGGTGTATATTTTTCTTCCCTCCCTACCTTTGAACTTAAATCATCCAACATAATTTTCGAATTATACTTCGGCATTCGGTTAAACAGTCTTTCTAGCTTATGGTAGATTTAATAAAACCGTGTTGTCCCATCGAGTACGTATCGTAAAGTACGATAGTCTTTCGTTTACGAACTCTATATTCTGAACCGCCTGAAGGATACTGTTCTTAATGAGGAATCCTATTCCGAAATCGTGAGACTGTGTTCCCCCTAGTAGAAAGTGTACTTGCACTGTGGGATGCTATATTGACCCTCCCACCGAACTTCTTGAATTGCTAATATGTCTAGCTCGTACTTCTCGGTCTCGCGTACCAGAGCGCCCGTTTGGTATAATGTTGATACGTCCCACGTTCCTATTCTAAGGTCTTTCTTAATCCTGTTCTTGGAGACCCCTGAAGCAGTTCCCGCCCGGAGATCCGAATAAGGGACTAGTTTACGTCCGGAATATTTTACTCCAGGAGAGTCCATGAACCATCTGTTACTATATCTTGACATGTTTTAGCGGTGTAGAGTTGTCAGCTCTACGACCTCGCAGTAAAGGTAGACATTCTAGATGTCCTCTGTCCATCTCTGAGCTTTGCCGATGTCATTCATCTTCAGCCTCAGAGTGGTCATGGGGATGCTGCTTCTCTTCAGCATATTTTTGTTCGGGGTTATCTTGTCCTAGCCTTTGTAGATCCCTCTACTAACTGCAAGGCAGCAGTACTGGTTTTGGTCCGCCCCGGAATAGGGCAAATTAGGCTAAATACGCTAATCAGAAATGCAATCATGAAGATTCTCTATAACACCGAATAAACGCTACTGAAGAGCTATCTCACTGCACGTATATGTAAACGAATTACCCGATAACTGATTTAGTGAATTATATGCCAGCAATTACAGAAAAAGTCACTTTTGTTGAAATTACTACCTCACTGCAGTAAAGAATATATCTGAATCTTGAAATTCGCCTGTGAATCTGCATGGGCGGATTTAGAAGAGAGACCCGGATGGGGGGCAAAGCTATCGTTTAGAATGAAACATTTAAAGTCATTCTGATATGACTGGGGGTAATGGCCCCCATAAATCCGCCCATGTGAATCTGTTAAGAATATCATGAATTAACCATACCGGAAACAGATATCTAAGTTGCACTTCTATCCGGGGTCTTTCTCAAATCACCGAAAGGGCTGCATTTCACTGATTGCACTTCTATCTTTCTGATTCCTTGTACTTCTTTTGTTTTTAAAGTTCTGTGCTTATTACAAATTCAAACTCTGTATTCATGGAGTTTCCAGCAACTTAAGGTTATATGTCGTCAAGTCATCTTTGGGACACGGAATTGTGGAAGACAAGTACCATTATCATGCCGACACAATTTCAAGGTAGCACTCCTATATTCGTCTAGTGTGGCTGGAAGAAACTAAGGAAAACCTGAGGCAAGGGAGCTGGGTGCAGGCTAAAACCTGCCAATTACATATTCTGCCAAGCACTATGTAATATATCCGAAGAAATTTTCTTGAATTGAAGCCCCAAAACACTTTGAAATTATGCAAATTAAACACTAAAAATTTCTGCGGCTTTCTTCTCTTAAGCCACCATGTTCCAAACTCCCATATTCTTTAGTAGTTCTTTTCACCAACCTAGATATTACACTTTTAGGATAAGCTTAATTCTGCAACTAGTGAAGTTCTCATCCATGGCTATTACAATAATGCCAGGTTTTCTTTCATATTCATTTCCCACAATAAAATGGTCATAATCCGAGTTTTCTTAATATTAAAAATGACTGAGCGATGTTCGTTAAATTTCGTATTTGAGAGTTCCGAAGGTACCGGCTGCAGCTTAAAGTAGCATTGTTTTGTTTTTAAAATACTCGTATTTAAAACTAGAAAGCAAGAAATAAAAAATCGTGAAGCCAGCCCGATACTCATATGGAAAGAGTATCGAATGTCGATATCGACACTTCAATATCGCACAGCCCTAGTCTGGTACCAAATGACTTTGGCGTACAGTGAGGTCTCTGTTTTTCTCATATACACATGACATATGCCAATGAAAATGCAGTATATGTAGTACTGTACCTACTGTATTTTATATTATATCACAAATGTTAATATAATCCCCAGGGGGTATTTATGGCGCAGATCAGTGTTCGATTTGCCAGGGAGGGATGCCGGGAATGTTTCCTGGTTCCTGAGGATTTAATCACGGGTTGTTGATACCGAATATCACCTGAACCGGGGATAAAATGTTCGTATTTCTACAGAAACAGCTAGTATGTTGGAACTTACCATCAACCACAAGTCTTAGGATTCCCCCTTCGTAATTTATAACAAATCGAACACTGGCGCAGATTATTCTCCCCATGCATTCAAAATATCATCTTGCATTTCGCACAGGTTCATTCCTTTCATCTCGAACTAGCGCTTTCCTGTTCTTGCTGTGTACGATTTATCTTCCTTATTTCTGTGAATATATTGCATTCATCTCCTTCTCCTTTTTCTTTCTCTCTTTGAACCACATCTTCAATTGCAGTATTCAATTTCTATATGAAGCAACCAGTTTTTTCCCCCTCTTATTATTATTCGTCTCTCTCTCTTTCTCTCTCTCATTTACTCTCTTAAACACTTCTACAATACATATCAATGTGTGCAGTTTATTTTTCCCACTCTCCGTGTCCGCATTTCGAAGGATTCCATGTTGGCTTTCCTCACTCTCTTGTAGAAAAAGTTCTAAAAATTAACATGATGCTTACACGAAACTTTTGATCACCTTTTCCTCAATGTTTCGTTCATTGCTGCACAGAAAGAAATCATCTTTGCGATTGCCCCTTTCATTACTTCTATTTTCGCCTTCATTTCCTTTCCACACTTCGTATTGTTACTTACGTACTTCCCAGATACTTGAAACTGGATATCTGATCTACTTTATCTCTCTTTCTCGAAAATATATGGTAAATCGACTCCAATATTATGTGAAATTATTCGTAACTAAATGTGCAAAATGATTATAGCTAATATTTGGTAAACTCAATAACTATGTTCCAAATATGAAAGATAATAATTTTCGTGTTTTTGTTTGTTCTCAGGTGGTTATTTAATCTCATGAAATGATTTCTTGGAAAAGAAAATCTTCTGTAAGAGAACGTCTGGGATAAACAGAAAAGATCAGAGGACAGATGTTAAAGCAAAATGAAAAAGAATTGGGAATAAGCCAAGTTGATATATGACGATTTGGCAACGTTGCCTATGTTTTTCACCTCTCCCTTCTGGAACTTATGACGTCAGGACGTTTTGCTGCCTTGTGCTTCGGAAATAACATTCTCAAGCGGATATTGCCATCTTCAGGCTTACTTCCAGAGGATCAATCAAAAAAGGGGAGAGACGCAGTTTCCTCATGCCACCCCCGCATTCACAACAAGTCTTTCTCTCTCTCTCTCTCTCTCTCTCAATCTTAATCTCATCTCTCGTCTGTCTCTGAAACTGATGCTTCACACACAGCCAGCCTCCAATCCACTTACTTTCTCCAGGTAACGTTGAGACGAACCATGAAAGAGCGCACTTGTTTCCCAAACAAGAAAAAAGAATAAAAGTATGAAAGAAATGGATCAACAAGGCTAATCTTTCATTCATTCATTCTTCATTTTCAAGGTGATGAAGGTTTCAGAATATTCTTATATATATACAGTCCGACAATTAAGTAATGAGGCTGATTTTATTATGACGAAACAAACAAAAGTAATTGAATAATACCTGTTTATTATTCGAAGTACATCCCTCCTGCATCAATACAACGAGTGGCACGATCACACAAGGAGTGGAATGACTTCTGCAACTGTTTGTGGTATGGCCCGTAATGCCGCTGTCACAGCTGCTTGGATGTCTTCAACCCTGTCGAAAAGTCGTCCTTTCAATGGCAACTTCAGCTTAGGGAACAGGAAATAGTCACAGGGGGACATATCTGGTGAGTAGGGGGGATGATTCAGCACACACACTTGTTTTGTGGCCAAATATTCCGCAACAAGTACTGTTCGGTGAGCTGGAGCGTTGTCATGGAGAAGGAACCAGCTACCTGGGGTTGAGTATTCAGGCCGAACACGACGTATTCTCTTCAACAAACGCTCCAAAACACCTAAATAAAACTGAGCATTAACTGTGTGACCTTCTGGTACAAATTCATGATGAATGATACCCTTACTGTCGTAGAAACAAATGAGCATTGTCTTCACTTTTTGACTTTTGGAGACGAAGTTTCTTTCCTTTTGGAGAATCTGCAGACTTCCATTCGGCACTCTGACGTTTAGTAGCTGGATTATAAGGAAAACACCAACATTCGTCTTCTGCAACAATGGACAGAAGGAAATTTTTCTCCCTACGGGCAGTTGCAATTATGTCACGGGCGTAACCAACACGCGATTGTTTCTGTTCATCAGATAATGAGTGTGGCACAAACCGCGCTGCGACCTTCTTCTTGCCTAAATCTTCCACTAAGATCTTACGAATTGTCTCCCTGTTAACACCAAAGTCACCTTCCATCATTCTCACAGTCACACAACGATCTTCTTGCACACGTTCACGGACCTTTTCAATCAGTTCCTCGTTACGAACAGAAATTGGACGACTCGGTCGAGGTTCATCGTCAATCGATTCCACACCACTTTTAAAACGTTCATACTATCTAAATATCTGTGCACGAGACAAACAAGTATCACCATACACTCTCGGGATCAACTCAACAGTTTCTGTGCCACTTTTCCCGAGTTTGAAACAGAACTTGATATTCGCCCTCTGCTCCATGACGCTGGCGTGACAAAGGCCTTTCACTTAATGCTGGTACTGACGTCATATTTCCCGTTGTGCTTCACGCGGGACCATGCGGTGTTGCCAGGTCGTAGATGAAGGATTACTCTCTCGAACTCACATAGTGGTTTCTATTTTACATTCTCTGTTTTGTCAGAATAAAATCAGTTTCATTACTTACTTGTCGGACTGTATATATATTACAGCAAATTATATATTAATTTATTACACTATAGCATGGGTGAGAGAAGTTAAAAAAAAATAAAACACTCGCTTGGAAGCCCGAAGACTATATCTGCGAAAGTATGTATATATATATATATATATATATATATATCATCATCATCATCATATTCAGCCGTTTTCTATCCACTGCTGGATGAAGGCCTCCCCCTTTTCTTTCCACATATCTCGGTCTGCTGATATCCTCATCCATGTAGCTCCTGAAAAACGCTTGATTTCATCTACCCATCTTACATTTGGACGTCGTCTCGGTCGTTTCTTTTCTCTAGGAATCCACTGTAGTACATTTGTCGTCCACCTTCCATCTGTTCGTCTAGCTATGTGACCGGCCCATCTCCACTTCATCTTCTTCGCAGTCTTGATTACATCCTCTACCTTTGTTTGTGCGCGAATCCATTCATTTCTCTTCCTGTCCCTTCTGGTTATTCCTAGCATGCACCTCTCCATTGCTCTTTGTGTGACTCTCAATCTTTGAGTCGTTTGCGCATTCAATGTCCAAGTTTCGCAGCCGTACATCATTACAGGTAAGACACATTGATTATAAACTTTACGCTTCAGACACATTGGAAGTTTGCTTTTGAAAATAAAGTGTAGTCTTCCAAAAGAACTCCACGCCATTTTACATCTTCTATTTATTTCATCAGTCAACTTTGCATTCGATGTTTTAAGTTGGCCTAAGTAAACATACTCATCAACTATGCCTATTGTCTCTCCGTTAATCTTCACTTCCTTCTTTGCAGCATGTTGGTTGTACATTACTTTTGTTTTACTTAAGTTCATTTTAAGTCCTATTTTAGAACTCTCGTTACTCAGTTCTTCCATTCTGGTTTGTAGTTCTTCTGCACTTGAAGCAAACAGGACTATATCATCAGCGAACCGTAGATGATGAAGATATTCGCCATTAATTTTTATTCCCACTTCATCCCAGTTTAAATTCTGGAACACTCTCTCCAGGACCGCACAAAACAGTTTTGGAGAAATTGAATCTCCTTGCCTTACCCCTTTTCCAACTTTAAATTTTTCACTGTCTTGATGCAGCCTAATGACAGAAGTGGCAGTCGAGTAAATGTTTCGCAGTAACTTGATGTATGCACTTTCGATGCCTTGATGTTCAAGTGATTTAAGTACTGCTGACAAGGAGACCGAATCGAAAGCCTTTTCAAAATCTATGAATCCCAAACATAGTGGAAGTTCATATTCATTAGTCCTTTCCATAACTTCATTCAATGTTTGTATGTGGTCCATTGTGCTAAATCCACGACGAAATCCGGCTTGTTCCCTTCCCTGATTAAAATCCAAGTCTCGTTCAATACGATTCAAAATAACTTTGGTGAACATTTTGTATAGGACTGACAGTAAACTAATTGGTCTGTAGTTTTCGACGCGTTCTTTGTCACCTTTCTTGTACAACAAAATGATAACGGCATTGTTCCAACTTCTGGGTATTTCTCTCTTCCTCAGGCACATCGAGAATAATTTAGCAACTTCCTCTTTCATTTTTTCACCTCCCCATTTAAACATCTCTGCTGTGAGTCCATCTTCTCCTGGTGATTTTCCGTTCTTCATCCCTCGAAGTACTTTATCCACTTCTTCTTTCATTACGTCTGGGACATCAACATCAATTTCTTCTGAATCTTCATTTCCTAGCTCTTC
>JAGDQP010004971.1:0-27723 GCA_022664845.1 Lepisma saccharinum | reverse complement strand
AAAATGACAGAGACACATACAGTAGCAAGTTTTGGTCGGTTCGATCCAATTACATGGTAATGAACTAAAGGTAGTCCACGTACTCAAGGTGGGCCATTTGACGTTTTTGTATTATTTGAGATTTAAAACACTAGGTGTCATGTGAGTAGAATTCAGGAAGAGTAACGAGATACACCTTGTTGGAAATTTGGGCTCCCGTGCGAATTGTTTGCCAAGTTGATATTTCTTGAGTAGACTTCAGGTATTTGGTGTGTAGAATCAGAAAAAGTTGAGTGCCAACTGCCAAACTTTTTCGCTTTCGTTTTCATGTATTTTTTCAATATGCGGCCAAAATGGTGGATGCCAATTTAACGTGTCCGGTTCAGGCTCATGTATGCTTTTTAAAAAGAAACTAATTTCTTTTTAACCTTCTCTCTCTTTGTTTAATATCAATGTATCTCCAAAAATAGATATTGTACAACTTTTAGAGCTCTTTCGATTATTTCAATATTGATTTATAATTTGTTTCAATATGATTGTATTATGTATTTTGCAGAAGTTCTTTCTGAGGAGTGGAATGAAATTGTGAATGAGAAATTGCAAATAATGGCCAGTTTTGCAGTGGAAAGGAGCTACCGTAAGGCCATTATGCCAGTGGTCGTTAAGGAACTGTATGCGTATGTTAAACACAATATGGACCTACATTGTATATGGCCATATTACGGACATTCGTTTGATGTTCGCAAATAATGTTCTATCAAAATACATTTTGTTTGAAATAGGCACAAGCATTACATTTTCATTACTAGCTGCTTCTCCCAATAAGCGCCCATATCATGTTCCGATAGTCCATATTTGTAGAAAACAAATTAACGTCAACAGTTGTAAGCAGTGTAACTTGGGGCAGCAAGTTTGCACAGTTGCAGTTACTTAGAACAACTTTGATATTGCAAGATTTATCACTACTATTGGTTTCAAATTGCTGCAAAGTAAGGTTTGCATACGTGTACTTCTTACGCTAAGTAGCAGAATCATCAATATTATCTAGGAAACTTACCTTTAATAACAGTACTTTTTAATAACAATTGAAGAAGAATTCTCTATTAAAATACCTAAGCTGAATGACACCTGGAACAACAAACAGGACATGCAAGTTGCGCAACAAGCATATATTGAAGGCACAAGCACAGAAGTCGAGTTGATCCCACCCAGAAGCCACCAGGCAAGCCAACAATGGCAAGGTGGGTCCCTCGAGACCAAACTATAAGTTGAGATGTAAGCAGGAGGAATGTTTTAGGACACTGCGCAATTTGCTATGCAAACATAATCTTACCCAGCACCACGAGTCCGAGATCAGTAGAGAATACGAGACAGGATACCTTGTATAAGACTCCAGAGACCTGAGAGCCGCGGTGGTTCCACGGTTAGAGTGCTCACATCTGGAGCTTGGATTCGTCAGTTCAAACCCTGTTTGTGCCATGTGATCTTTGTGGTGGACAAAAACCGTGTGCGTGAGTTTTCTCGGGGTTCTCCCGTTTTCTCCTACTTTCTTCATTCCACCAATCATCCCATCATCATCCATCCGACCTGAGCTAAAAGTTGACTAAAGGCCTTAAAAGTTAAATTTAAATTCAAATTCCAGAGACCTGAAAATTTGGTCAAGTTCACCAAAGCACCGACTAATTTCGAATTTCACAATTATACTGCGGGGGCCAAAACTAACAGTAAGAATCAGCGAGGTTACCAACCACTATAAACAGTTAATAACGAAGTTGATAGAAAAGTGGGAATCTGCCTTGGAGGACAGCAAGGCCCACTTCAGTCCGGAGGTCACAAAGAAAGTGATCTAGCATGCCAAGATTATCGTCTTGTATTTCCTGACAGGTCCTACAAGGAACCAAGAAGATTCGAAAAAACGATAAGGCTGTTCCGAAAAGGCAGAGGACACCCCTGAGGGGCAAGCAAACACCACCACCCAGACGCATCATTGCGACCGGTTGGAAATCTTGAAAAACTGCAACAAATAAACAAGTGATATGGAAAACGTACCGCCGGAGATACCCATAGTCTCCTCAAGTAACAGCAAGACGAACTATTTGGACAGTAGAGAGTATCGGAATTTTGCCCATCGTTAAATTTTACGACCTCCCATTAAATTTTATGTTTGGCAAGGTCATGAAGGTTGCTGGCCGGATGTTGGTAATGAGGAGCCATCTGGTCGGATCTTGCTAATGAGAAGATTCTGAGCGGATGTGACTAATGAGAAGTGTGGGGGAAGACTCTGAGCAGATGTTACTAGTGAGGAGTGTGGGGAACACTATCTGGCTGGATGAGGAGTAATTGAAGTGGAGGAAGAAAAATGCCGGAGGCAGTGTATGCGTAAGAAGATGAGCGTGGAAAATGAATGGAAAGGAAATGCGCGAAAAGATACACTTATGAATACAATGAGCGTGTTGGAGACGAAAGGATATAGTGCATGGCAATGTGGTGCGAGCAAGTCAGTTGCAGTCATGGTATCTCTTGCAAACATTGACGAACGTGCATTAGTTGCAGCAGCAGAGAAGGTTGAGGCCGCTGCGGGTATTGTATCTGCACTGAAAGCCGCTGTTCCAGCGGGTAAGTGTACACGTCGCTGAACTGACGAGGCATGCATTTGGCGTACTATAAAAGAGTGGAATTCTGAGAATCCCCTCATCTCTAGGGATGTTTTCAGGGAAAAGGCATTCAACGGGACCATGCCTGTATGGGCATGGATGGTTTTTCCTTTATTCCAATTCCCTGGGAGGCTATGAAAACATCACTAAATAACCGAGCAGTGGAAATTCTGAATAATCTGGAAACTCAAAAGAAGTTGTTTGCTGTGTACTTGGAATCCCATTATGAAGGCGAGAACCTTGTTAAAAATATCGATTGGGCACAGCAGCACTTGATCAAAACTCGTCTGTGGGAGCTGAGAGTGTCATTCCTGGAAAAAGATTGCAACGCAAGGAAATATTGCTAGGTACTGTGTATGTAGTGGCACCATTTATATAGTGGAACTAGATTGTCTAATTGTGTCCTCCGTAAAGTGGCGAACCTAAGATCGGATGACGTAGCTTAGCTGTAAATTTTGTTATTACGCACTGCGACACTAAAAGTGCACTTCTTGTACATGTCTGGAAGTGCTTTCTGTCATAAATGTTACACAAATCAAACCTAATACCTACTTGTATAATACTTGAATCTTACAACTAAAAGACAGGGATTTAGATGAAAACACTTGGGTTTTGTCGACTTTCTATTGGGGCTTCAAGGAAGGAAAAACAATAATACAGTATGACGGACGTGGCGAGCATCAGAACTTAAGACGGCTAACATACAGAAGAAAACTCAAATATCATACCTTTTGTTACTGCGACGATGAACCAACTTCGATGAGGAAATGAAGTAGACGTTGTGAAACTTCGATCTTCTTACAACAAGAGGCCTATGACAGCAAGACCTTCTTCTCTCTTCTTAACCAATACAGCTTTCACTTCTTCGGAGAGTTCAGAGCCGAACATAACCTTCTGAACCTTATCGACGAATGCCAAAGTTCCTTACCAAAACCGAAGACTAGCAGACTGCTCTAAGTTTTTATGAGACGAACATTGACAATGGTTTCCGAGCACAGCCGAAGACAAGCTCTTACTTTCCACCGCTTCTCTTCTTCTTCTACTTCTACGTTTGACTTCTCACTTCTCCTTCTCGAGGTATCAAATGTCCAGTCTTGTATTGGAAAACCTATTCTCACAGTCTTGATGTTGCTATACCTCTCAGCCAATCACATATCATTAACACACGCCCACCGAGGCGGGCGAGCCTCCTCAGGGCCAATCAGAACCGAGTTAAACTTTGGTTCTTGATGAGATGTTCCGTACTTTGAACAGTTTGTTCGTTGTTATATGATATGCTGAGTTAATATGAACTTCTATCTGTTTAGTAAGATGAAATATGAACTGCAGATCTTGTAGATTATAATATTGTTCTTTGGACGGTAAGCGAAGCATTACACTTTGGTCTTGATGTCACCAGACACGGTCAGCTCTGAGTCTCAAAGTGCAATTCTCGTTGAAAATCAATTATACTAAACAGAGATGAAAACGAATGATTGTTTTAACTGAAAACACTTTTCTTTGAATTAGAGATTTTGGTTCTCTATAAAAGAAAGCTAATTTTATTTACAACTACCTTTTAGCGATGGGTGTTATTTTACCATTCAACAATATCTAGTGGAACTGTTAAGATTGCTTCATGTACGTTGTGTATTAGTGATGTGTTTATTTTGGACTCGTGTATGTTAGAAACTTGTAAAGCATACTTGAGAGACAATCCTATTTTGTGTAGTGGAAGCAATCTAAAGACTACATACGAGAGTGTGTTTGTGTGGAATACAGGAACTGTGATTTCAAAAAAATTAGATTCTCATGTGATTCACCTGAAAGTGTTGAATGAATATTATGAAGTGTTTTTGCATCAAGGACATACGAACATTAAAAAGAAATATTTTTAAAAAAGTTTAGAACTTTGGTGAAAGAGATTGAATTTATTGCGCAACTGATACCAACAATAATTGAACAACAGTGTCGTGCATCTGTGAGTGTTGATCTCGATGCATGTTCAAAGCAGTACATAATTGATATTTAAGGGTTTAAAATGTATCCGTAAGACCTTTGATGCGGGAATTTCGTGTTGTTTCCTGCGATTACGCAACTACATTTCTCTGTATGGTGAAACTACCATGTGATGTTAATTATTTTCCTCTTGGATATAAAAAACAAGCCAAATGGCTCACTCAGAATTTTCATGGCCTAACGTGGAACTCATCCAAGGGTATACTGTAACCCACATTCGTCCTATTTGATTTATTTGTGTGAAGTAGTCGCCATGTTTTACTGTAAAGATCCGGAAAAAGCTGTGTGTGTTCGTAAATTGTTTCAACTGCAAGATGTAAAATATGTTACAGAGCAATGATGTCCTGCCTTAAACATGTTACAATTCAATGTAAATGTGAACACATGTATTTACCATATGCCAGTGGAACTTAAGAATGCATTAAAGTATGAACTTAAAGTGTGCATTAAGAAACTGTGTTCAACTCTTATACTGGCTTAAAGTGAAAAATGCCAGTGTTGTTAATGACATGTCATGCATAACTTTATAAGTTTTAGAGCATTGCACCGTAATGCAAACTTGTATAGCTCTTACTTTAATAAAATCATAATACTATGAAATACCTTAGGTTTCATTTAAATAAAACCACGAAATATAAAGGAGGTAAAAAGGTTTATTATCTAAAACTACTCGACTACATACATGGTTATTTACATTTCTGAATACGTGATTTGATTCTATGTACAAAGTTCAGTACCAGCTATTCATTCTGTTTTAGTTTAGACGTATGAAATTTAAGCGATACGTTTTGATTACAAACTTTAAAGTAAATGAATACAATACAATACAGTCTGCATAAGACAGACTGGTCAATTAGAGTGGTCCGTTAAAAATGAATTTTCGAAATAGAAAACGGAATAGTGCGGAAAAGTTGCCTTTTGCCGTGAGAAACTCAATGCAAAAAAGTCGAAATCGGTCAATATCTTCCGGTCAATCAACGCGTTCGAAATTTCGAAAAATCGAACAATTTTGAGTTATTTTCAAAATATTTTGATTCAGTTTCGAACTTTCAAAATCAGTCTAAACTACTACAGATGGACATGACAAGTGATAAAATGATGTATTTAGGCGATTTTGACCCACAACTGTAAAGGGTCATAGAAGCGCATTTTAGCGCTAATTCAGGCTGATGTTGGACGTGGCCATTGTGGCGGGCACCGTATGTTATTCCTGTTTCATCTCTTCCCCTTCCACCATCCCCCTCTCATTTCCACTGAGGACACGCTTCCGCCAGCACAGCGATGTAACCTCCAGCGGTGAGGGCGACTGGCGGACGAAAGGAACCTGTACCGTCTCGTCAGATTTTGCTTTTTAGATAGAGTTGAAGCCAGGGATAAAATTCAGGGTGGGTTCGTTTGGGCTGAGCTCATCCACTGATTTTTTATGGAGTGCCTGGGCCCACCCACCAGTTTTATCTCACGCCGTGGATCTTATATTTCTATATATTAAACTATGCACACAATGTATTGGTAATTATGCGGTAGTATTTGGTCGATTATGAATCAATGAATAGGATGGGATGCACTTGTTGCAAACCCAATCCAATTTCATTTCGAGGTTCATTTAATTTGCTCTATGTGGTTAAGATGACGATGGCTAAATATTACTCCTAGAGGGGGAGAAGTTAACGGAGTTTATTATTTAAGATCTTATTGTATCATATTGTTACCCTTTTTAGTTGTCCTAATATATTTAATTTTAGTATTGTTGCTAGTGATCTTATAATTGCTACAAGCGCAGTTCTAGTTAATATTTGAATTGAGTTTCTATTGTAGGTAGTTTGATATGTAAATTTGTAAGCGAATCCCCCCTCCTGACCGACCTAGAATTTAATCCCTAGTTGAAGCATTCTGTCACTCGATTTCGTTCACTCAGTCCAGTTCTGGCCCTACACGTGCTTTACCCATCATGGGTGACACCACTACCACAAAAGAGAAACATTACACAACAACCGTTTTCTTACCCGTTGTTTGGTCCTCCGAAATATTTGCCCCGTCTCATCTTGCGTCCTATACGGACGTTATTAGATGCTGTCAGGAAGAGAGATACACAGACTGAGTGAACACAGTCTGAGTAGGCGAAAGTTTCAACGCTATCGAAAAAGCAAAATCTGACAATATGGAGTGTACTAGTATTCATCTAGTTACGGGACAGGATTAAATATAGTCTACGCGAAATTCACAAGGAAACGTAAACTGATTCTTCGAAACTCGCGTTCATTTTGAGTTTTTCCTTACAGTTTCATGAAATACAGCAGGTACAGACGACGGTGACGCAATGCGATATTTAATCCAGTCCCTGGAATGAGTGAACACGGTCTGACGGACAGCATGCTTCAAGCAGAGATTAAATTCTAGGCCGTTCAGGGGCAGGGCGTGCCTACAAATTTACATATATCAAACTACCTACTACCGTGGGAACTCAATAGAAGGCCTGAAATTAAAAACTTCCCAAGTCCACCGGAGTATATTTTTCAGGATGTACGAGAAATAGTCCAAGGTCGTATGTTATCCTATTCAGCGGAAATAATTTTGTATTAAAAAAGGGTTTTTATGGTGGGATTAGGATGTAATATTTATGCAAGTGGATAGCAGTTGGAACATAGATAACGACGAACAGAAAGATGCAAATACGAAAAAAAATGTATTTGGGATGTTTTCCAATTCAGGTCTTGAATTAAAATACTGACTACATCTTTACCTGTATCAGTAATAAGATCGCTAGCAACAATACTAAAATAAAATATATTAATATTACTAATAAGGGTAACAATATCATAAATTAAGAAAAACTTAAATAATCAATTCCGTTAACTTTGTCCCCTCCAAGAGTACTATCCAGCAACCGCTACCTTAATTCCATAGAGCAAACTAAATGAACCTCGAAATGAAACAGCATTGGGTTTCTAACAAGTGCATATCATCCTAGTCATTGATTCGTAATTGACCAAATATTATCGCATAACTGCCGAAATGCATAGTGTAATAAATAGAAACAAAATCCACGGCGTGAGACGAAAGTGGTGTGTGGGTCCCAGCCGTCCATAGAAAATCGCTGGGTTCAATGTTTCTTTCAAAAGAATTCATTCGGGACTCACGAAAATTATAAATAATATATATTGACTCCAGTGTACTAAAATATAAAATAATAATTTTACTTGACAATATGTCGTTCTTCCTTAGTTAACATGAACAAAATTATATGTCTCAAAATAACATGAACAATGTATATAGAATGTTCTATTATATACATATGAGTAATATGTGTTCAGACTAATTGTTTCGAGGGAGCGGTTAAAAACTTCCGGGTGGCAAACCCCCCGAAAGCATGCCTGAAAGAAACAGTGGGTGGGTGGACTCAGCTCTAACGAGCCCACCCTGAATTTAATCCCTGGCTTCAACTCTATCTAAAAAGGAAAATCTGACGAGACGGTTCAAGTTCAGGCAGGTTCATCTCGTCCGCTAGTCGCCGTCACCGCTGGGCTAGCGGCAGCGTGTCCTCAGCAGGAACGCGATGGGGACGGGGGCAGTGGGGAGTGCGGGAGAGGTAATAGGGAAGGGAAGAGATGGAACCGGGAAGAACATACGGCGCGCGGCACAACGCTCACATCTGACTTCAGCCTTAATTAGAGCTAAAATGTGCTTTTCCTATGCCCCTCCACCACTCCACCCCCTTACGGTGGAGGGTCAAGATCACAAAAATTCATCATTTTATCACTTGGCATGTATATCTGTAGTAGTTTAGACCAATTTTGAAAGTTAAAATTTTATGAAAGAAACTCGAAATTGTTCGATTTTTCGAAATTTCAAACGCGGTGCGCGAACGTAAGCTATTGACCGATTTCAAGAAAAACTTTTGCATTGAGTTTCTCATGGCAAAAGGCAACTTTTCCGCACTATTCCGTTTTAGATTTACAACATTCATTTTTAACGGCCCACACTACTGGTCATTCTGGTACTGTACAGTATTTACATGATAATATTTACAGTTTCTCTGCAAGAAGTTTGTAATGGGTCTGGGAGATGGATTTCCCATATTGTACAAATAACGCCCTATTCCTTTTTGATTAATGTACACACACACCCTATGAGTGCTGCCACTACTGGATGGACTTAAATTTATAATTAATGTGGCGGTGTGCTTCACTTGTACTGCTAAGGTATCTACGGCATATACCCCGGTCAAATACCGTTGTATTCAAACAGTCATGTAAAATAGTTTCTATTCATTAGTCCACATAATCTGAAATGGGTGTTGGATTGTCCGAAGGATAATGTTGGGGAAGGATATATCGACATAAGTCGAAGTATTTGAGGTACTGTCCATACATTTTAGCTTCTCGCACTGCACAGCGATACTTTTCAAATTGATGTCGTGGGTGTGCATATGATGATACAGGAAAACATAAGTCTATGTATTTAGGACACTGGAGATCTTCTAAATTGAATTCAAGTCTTTCGAAAGGTTGTTCAAGAAAGTGTTGACGTGTATGAACAAGGTGTACAACACTGAACTGGCTTGCCTATAGATCATTAACATTGTTTTAGGATCACTATATGGCAAGTCACTGGGCTCCCAGTGAAGCCCAATATTATGCATAGTTATTCGTATATTTCAAGGCTATGGGTAATTCCGTAAATGCAAATGGCAGTTTTTGAAGAGCTAAGACGGCGATGTACTTTGATCGGGATCAACTATGGCAAGTTCCTTAAGCACGAGATCCTGAGTATCTCCATTTCCCTGGTCAACTAGATAATACTTCTCTTCATGGCGTCCAACGAATAAATGATGTAAACACAATGTTATTGCTACCTTTTATAGGTGTACTCTTCGTCATAGATCTTAGGTATTTGACAAAGGTTTGATCTTAAATAGCATTATCGGTATAAATGTTATGGTCTTTATCGGTCTGAATCATGGAGTCGAATTGGTTACAGAGTATAGAGGCGATTGAATGCTGAAGACGATCCCTGAAACCAATTTTCAAGGTGACAGGAGAGTCTTTAACAACATCCCATGTACTATCATTAAGTGTATTGTCAGGAGAAAGAATAAATGTATACAGCTTGTATGTACCGTTGAGGATAATCATCATACGTAATGGTGTGCACAACATTTTGATGGAAGATACAGGTGCGGAAAAACAAGGTGTAATAACTTTTGAAGGAACAAGCTTTGTACAAAATTCGGGGTTAAGGGAGCGGGTGGATAGAATTTAGAACCAACTTGGACCTGAAGTTTGTTAATATTAAAGTGTTCGAAAAGGAAGGGATTGAGATTGTGTTGACAATTCGAAACAAATCCAATCACAATACCTATAGGTATATTACCTAAAAATAAATTGTCCAGGTTGTATGAACTTACATTTTGTGGAATGGTATGTACACGAGTTTCGACTCGGGTTAATGGTAATTTTGCAGTATCTTTGAGCATATAGCTATTTAATTGGAGGGCCAAATCAGCTGAAATATCCATTCGACGAACGTATAGTATGACTTCTTCCAAAATAACTTTGAAATGATCATTTTGTCCTGCCATTAAGCAAGAAGCATCTTTGCTACGATACATTTTACTCAAAGACTTACTTTATTAGGGTGAATAAGGTCCATCCCTGCAATATTAGTATGCAGACGACCTAGCATTTCAAAACGAGCACTGTCGGTAATATAAGCACTACCCTTTTTTAAATCCTCTGTTTACATTGCCCAAAGTATTAAAATGACCTGGCGTATCCTTATACCATAACGCACTGGTTAAATTGAGAATCGGAATAATTGAGAACGGTTTCCACATTTACGCGATAAGGGGACGTACCATTGGAAGAAGAAACCACCTTTTCGTTTAAGGCAACGTCTACTTGATTCAACAGTGCATGGAGGAAATAGTTGACTGATGCAACTACATCACCTTCAAGCGGTGGAGTCCTGCTGCTGCTACATGGAGAT
Source organism: Lepisma saccharinum (assembly GCA_022664845.1). Lineage (NCBI taxonomy): Eukaryota > Metazoa > Arthropoda > Insecta > Zygentoma > Lepismatidae > Lepisma > Lepisma saccharinum. Next base: position 17,107 of record JAGDQP010004971.1, on the reverse strand, counting down.
TTGTATCATCAGGGCGTAAGATTTTATATCGCACGTAGAGGTAGAGATATGCCGGATGAATATACTCTGCAGTATCTCCGGAAATGACAAATTCAATGGGTCCTTCCGATGTAAGTATAGAAATACAATACTCCATCATACGTAAAGTCTCAAGGGCTATTTGTGTCATGGGTACAGATACCAAATAGAATTCATTGGTACAGCACTCTTTACTGCCTGGTGTAAGGAACGACATGATGATTAACTAAATATGCACGTGGTTTGGTACGACGTCTCTTGCTTATCCCGCGAGGTAGATCAATACGTACAGGAGCTCTTCGTTTACGTGTCTGTCTCGTACCACTTCCAGTAAGCAACTATTTTATTTCCCGCTTTAGTCTTTAAAGCCGATCCTGCCTCTCGGACTCAGGGTTTGCTTGATTCTTTGACAGGACGATTTTCTAACATATACCCAGCACTTGAATTTCTGTCTGTAAGGCTTGTCGCCCAACTGCCTTTACCCCTTGTTTAATGAATGGCATAGCAAATTGGAAGATACCACGAGATAAACTCCCGATACCATGTCCGCTTTGATATACGGGTCCTGCGAAATACGATATTTCACAGCCTCGATAACTGCAATTTTCAACAGACGCCTAAAGTTGAATATCCCCGTCAACGTTCCAGATACAAATGGCAAATCTCATCCTGAATGGTCCTTTAGTAGGATATCGATCGTATCGAAACTTAATTTTGATAGTGGGAAGTAATGTACATTTTGAAATGTACTTGTTCGAGGTTTTCTGTGATTCTTATTGGTCATGGCAACAATACGGAGTAACGGTGCTTTTTGTAATACCAACATATTGAGGCTGAATAAGATCAGTATAAACTTGTGAGGATATCCAATGCTCAACTAACGTTGTATGAGACCTTTATCAAAATGTTAATGTTAGCTTCGAATCCTAACTGTAAGGCGAGCAAGGGAGATATAAGAATGGCTTCAATAATATCGGTTGTTGTAACATGTATGGTATTGAAATATGAGAATTGTATGGTTGGTGTAATTTTATTCAGTCATCCAATAAGTGTTGAATGATTGCATAATATCCCGGAGTGATTTTGTTTTATTTTCGTACCACTTGTTAAGTCAAACCAAAAGATATTTTCCCCTCCAAAAAATTTACATATGTGAGTGGAATATGAATTTCACTAAGTCCGACCATCCACGAAGCATCATTCAAGTAATTACGATGATTCAAAATATTACGAAAATGGCTAGGTGTATTGCTCCCATAGTTTTGTGTACTGGCATTGGAGCCTAGGATAACGTAGAAACTATCATTTGTAATTTCCGAAATCATTGTTGCTTCCTTTTAAAGTGAAGTGTAATACTTGACATTTCAAATTGGAATGGCAACTTTTCAACATGTTCGTCTTTTAAGGTCACATGTAAAGGTATCGAAATATTTATTTTCCACTTTGACATAGTGTTGATGATCAAAACAAATCACTGGGTTTGACCGTACTGGTACGCATGCAGACTAATTTTGCGAAGTAGTTTACCAATATTAAGTTGTGTCTTGACAATATCAACACAAACATTAATTTTCGACGGGATATTATATCCTAAATTACATGAAAATTTCCACGGTTAAAATCATTGGTCGCCTCCCTCGTCCTATAGGGTAAAAAAGAATGGCTCGTGTTCCTACATTTGGATCAATACTAAAACCAAGTATGTTTTGTAATCCGGATGACATTCCAATCACGTACTGTAATCTACGATTACGTCTATGTTTAATAAAGACCTCATTTCGTTTACCATCATAATGAAACATGAGAAGATCATCCACTGCACTTGCATCAACCTAATCATCGACATCCTCTAATTTCAGATCATCATGAACAAACCCCGCTTCTCAGTGTTTATTCAGAACCGGTACTTAAATATTTCCCTAGTTAGGGCAGTATCCGTTGTATTTCATCCTGCTTTTCTTTAGCTTCTTTTAAAGCTTGTTCTTTCTCCCGAGGCTGGAGGATATAAGGAATACTTTCCAATATTCTTGGTACAGAACCATTCTTGGTGGAAATTTAACATTGTGTTGTGTTTTCTATCTTCCGCGTGTTTGAATAATAATTTCTGCTTCGTGCTCAAAATTATAAAAACTCAATGGAACGGTTACCCCGGTTACGCCTACCAGCCAGTCACCTGTCAGGTGAAATGGTTGACATACCGTAGTTTAGTCGTATAGGATACAGTTGTGTTGTCAAAAATGTGTGTATTGGATGTATTGGATGGTAATGTTACATAAAATTCGCCTACTCTCTACTCCGAAGACTGAACAGATGTTTATCGTACCCAACTACTCATACTTGGAGGATAGCCTAACCATTTCACGTAGACCCAGTCCTTTTTCCGTTTTAGTACTTATCGATGAGGTACGTTCTCTTTTTACCTAAAATTACTGTTTATAGTTCCTGAGTGTAAAAGATTCCCTTGATGGGATCAGCATTCTAGTGTTTGATTTTATACGTTACTGGTGAACTTTTTATGCATTGCTTCACCACAAAAATTTCACGCGAATATTTTAGATAATATCCCTTTTCCAGTTTGTCTTTATACTTACTAGCACGTTCATAATCACTCGGGCGCAAATTTGGGTTTTACACTGTTTTTGTTACCATAGTTTTAATATTACTTTTTTGCTATATTTGAGCTTTAGTTCTTCTAATCTTTTTACGTTTTATTTGTTTTTGAGCGGTCTTCGTTTGCCATACTTGATTTACATTGGAATCGTTCACATCAGCGAGTGCCTTCTTAATGGGAGAATGTGTTGTTTGATTATAAATGAGAACGAGATCGTTCAATACGTCAAGTACCGATACGTATTTTCAGCCGTAAAACACTTGTACATTTTTTTCTTGATGGAACGGATGAATCGTCCTACGAGTGCTTCTTTTATTTCCAAATGAACACGATAATGGTTGACACGATATTTTTCAAACACGTGTTTGACGTAATTATTATAAAAGTTGGTTCCTAAATAAGTTTGACAATGGACTACTGGTAATTTCATCGATTTTAAAATAGATTCGATCACTTGTGCTACAACAGTACCCGTTTTTTCTTGACAGAAATACAAGTTGCATAACGCGAAAACACATCGATGGCACATAAAATGTATCTATACCCATAATTATACTTGGCCACATTCTGCATATCACATTCTGCATTACACCCGTTAGATCCATTTGTAAGAGTTCGCTTGGAGCACTTACGTAGTATTGTTTACGGGCAAAAATTTAACGTGCAGGTGCATGAAGTGTATGTGCATCTTCTGAAGCTTACCATTTCTGAATGGCTTTTGTTGACAATTTGGTTTTCTTTCGTAGTTTGGAAACACTTCCCAGAGATACTGGATCCTGAAACGAATAATAAACTCTACGTAACGACATGATTAAAACTTCTATTCTTTATACTTTCTAAAGATTTTTTTTGAAACTAATGCGTTTCTTTGCTTTTGAACTAGGTTTCTTGACCGGTCGTTTATTTGCTTTTGGAATATGTATTGCTCTTGGTTTGTGAATGTGATGTTTCACTAGACCAGTACCAAGTTGTAATTTGACTAATTCTTTTGGAATATTAATTTTACGGAGCAATTGTTTGAATGTTTGGATTCCTACAGGATTTCGTGGTGTTCGTTTTCTCACCACTTTACTGACAAGAACAATAACGTTGAAGCCTGGAAGAAGGTTGTTGTCTATGGTTACTACACCCGTCAGATCCCAACTGATTCGATTGGATGCATGGATTAAGTTTAATAATACTCCCGTCTTTCGACTTAGCGTTTTTGGAACGGAATCAATAATGAATTGAAATAGTGACAAAGATTTTACTTGCTGTTACCGGATCTTATTGGTCGTGCTATTGGTTTATTTGCTTGTGGGGTATGATACAAGTACCGGTGCGATGCTTGTTGATATAATTTCCATTTTTCTTGTGTTGTTAGGGGGTGTTAGATCACTGCGATGTAATATATCCTGCATTTATTGATCTAAATGCGGGATCCGCTGGATTTGACCGTGCAAAACATTTGAGCGGTTGCCTGCTCGGGAACGAGTATCATTTTTTGAAACTGTGAAGTACCCATACTACCGATTGAATAGACTTCCTACAACTGCGCTTAATATAGGTCCTAATAGTAGGGGAAGAAGTGCTCCGCCTTTTTGTCCTAATAGTTAACGTTTGGTCTTAATACTGGATTTTATAAGAACAAGAGCACGAAGCAACTTCTTATAACCACGTAATCTTTGCTTCTGACGAAGTGAAAGGGAGATGTTGCCTTTTATGGTATTTTAGCCACTTGTGCTACGGTACGAATGACACCTCCGGATGATTTTTGTAAAGATTTCGTTTCTTCCCGAGTGCAGAGTCCTTTAACTATAAACATTAAAGTTATGTTTCAAGCTCGACATCTTGAGTTAACTATTGTTTGTCAAATCGTACCGTTCTGCTTCGGACAGACTGTCGATTTGTCACACATAATATTACCTCCCTTTACCACTGTTGTTCACCACAGTTATAGGGTCTCCTGTATTTATATTCACGCTTGCCACTGGAGGCATATCCATACATTAGATCCTATCTTGTATCGGATTCGGTGAAGCAACATTCATAGTAACCAAATTCGGTTGCACACCCGTCTACCTACTACGGATGTCGTCCTCAATATCCAAAACATTATACACCCCCTCCTTCATTATTTCCTCCTCCATATCCAACAATTCCTTTGCCACCCTAGCTTCTTCTCTGCTCCTCCTATCCTCTTCACTCTCTCTCACTTCCTGTTCTCTCTTCATCCGTCCATAATAGGTGAGATAGATCCTCTATCATCGCTATAATACAGACTTATTCTGTCGGCATGTTTCCCTCAACTTCCATCGAACCTCTCACCAGTTCCATCTGATTTTGCGAGGGTGCAATCTTCATCATTTGTGGTTGAAAGATTGAATGAGGGTGTACATGATGGCGACATGATGGAAGCGATTGTAACATCCGCAAGTGTTCCCTAAACGTTTAATTCCTCTAATTTCCCTAAAAATTTTAATACCTGTCCAAACGGTTTCTCCTAACCTCCCTGCAAAACACAGTTGATGCAAACGGTGTTGGGCTATATCTATTATCGCCTCCAGGTTACGGGTATTCCTACCATATAGAGCTATTACATCTGCAGTCGTTTGACAGGCCTGCAACAGTTCATTAATTTTATATCAGCACAAGTTCAACAGGTTTGAAATAAACTCATTACTTGCCTCTATATTCGAAGGGTGATAGTCTTGCATTTGCCACATGCATAGCCAGGGCCATGCCTGGGTCATACTGTCTACATATCCAATCTCCCCTTGCATAAAGCTGACCAAGATGTCATCAACTGGATTCATTGTTCTGTAACAAATATATAGGATGGGAATGTCTTTACTACCTTATCTCTTTCAATGTTCGTTATCAGCTACAATCACTACGTGAGTATTTTAATATAGGACCACTGTACTTACATGTGCACAGTAAACCATTAATGCGTCTGTATTATTCAACTGTTGACTACTGTATTTGTATCCGTGCGCATAAGAAACTAAATTGTACTACTTGTGCGTAATCTACCTCATGCCCAGAAAACGACTAACTTGTGTTATGTATGCGCCAACTCTACATCATGCGTATGAGATTGTGCACTACAGAATGGTTATGTTAGTACTAGTCATTTTCATATATCATCATGCACTCTGTATATTACTATGTATTCTCTCTAATTCCACTGTATATTTACCTTAATTCACGCATACATTATTTTTTTCTTATTGTATTATATAATGTTTCCTACATGTTTATTAAACTTCATTATTATTCTACTCTACAGAGAATTCAATCACATTGCATGTATAGTTTCCTACAATGAATACATAATGATAATTAAATTTAAACCAAGACAAGGTCCTGCCTTGAACTAATCGTTGTCCACACTATCACGTCTTAATCAGTTCTCAAAACACTCGTTCTGGACAATTAAGCTATCTCAATATCTTTGTTGCACAATACTTCTTAATGATGTAATTCCGGCTATTGCTGTTTAATAAATGAAATTGTAGCTGACTGTTATATCACTAATCACAGTTGTTGTATCACTACATTTGATATTATGCAATATATAGACAAATACCGTTGTTTCACTTACTTGTTCCACACACAACGATGTGATTCTAGCAACAGTACAACTCGAAATGATTTCGTGATTATGCAGCCGCTGATTATAACCCCGTTTTCCCATGCATGCGCAGGGCATATTCTCAACACTGTGTGATAGCATCATGTTGCGTTCCAATACTCTCCAATCACAAACAGGTACATATTATTTTGTTGTTTTCTAATAGGTGAAGATTTTTACTGTACTAAACACTCCCAGTTTTCATGTACGGGAGACATTTTCTCCATATTGTACAAATCGTATTGTCTCATTTAATTTATTTCAATTCTCCACATACACTGTACTCCCTAACTGCTTGTTGTTAAGGTTTATTGTGCCTGGTGATGCTGTGTGTCCAAATCATTTCGAGTCCTATAAAAATAAGTTCCATACATATATTACCTGATTCACATACATATATTTATACATGTATTACAATATTTATTCTACCTAGGGCAAAATATAGCACAATAGCCTTCACTGTAGCCAATACCAGCTTTATTTTTTTTAAATAATAAAAATATTTTTATTTTCTCAATTGTTTTGCCTGTATGAACATTTCTTTCACTTTCTTCATTAGTTAGGGGCAACCGCATGCACGGAGAAAAAATACACAAAGTTAGATAGTTAAATAAACTTTATGATCAAGAAATTCCACCAGCTATTGAGCCATACGTACGCTTTATTCAACTCATTCTCTTATAACTACTCATCGCAGATACTTCTATGAACACCTAGTGACACTCGGCACTGCAAAAAGTGTCATTATCATTTTTCCTAAATATACACTCAAGTTGATCAACATAATAAAATATGGTGGGATAAATTTATTTGTGTTCATTAGAGCAGGGAGATGCACATTGTAGTACATACTTATGTAAATCATCATGAAATATGGTTATTCCTAACGTAATTTGAGTTGTTAGCCGTTGCTAGGTGATTATTTAAGTGTGTGTATGAAATATATGTAAGAAAATAAGTGCTATAAGGGAACAAATGCTGAAATATAGCAGAATAGCCTCCAGTGCACACAGTACCACCTTTTTCTAAAAAAAATATAAAATATATTTTATCATTGATTTTTAGTGCATGAATATTTCTTTGAGATTGTTCTGCGTTAGGGACAACCTATAAGGGAACATATACTAAAATATAACAAATAGCCTCCACTCCACATAATAGCACCCTTTTTTAAATAATATAAATATTTTTATTTTAACATTTATTATAACTTCATTTCTTTGAGATTGTTCGTGAGTTACAAAAATCCGCATGCACGGAGAAAAAATACATGAAGTTACTTAAATAGTTAGATACACTTTATGACCAAGGAATTCCGCCAGCTATTAAGTCATATGTACGCTCTATTCAACTCATTCTCTTATAAGTACTCATCGCACATACTTCTATGAACACCTAGTGACACTCGGCAATGTAAAAAATGTTACGAAAAGCAGGTGTCATTATTATTTTCCTAAATATACACTCAAGTTGATCAACATAATAATATATGGTGGGATATACTTATTTCCGTTTATTAGATACTTTTATGAACACCTAGTGACACTCACCAATGGAAAGGGTGTTACAAAAGCAGGTGTCATTATTATTATTCTAAATATACACTCAAGTTGATCAACATAATAATATATGGTGGAATAGACTTATTTCTATTCATTAGACCAGTAACATGCAGATTCTACAGATGTGGAGGAATGTTATTGGTGTTATATTCTGTTATGAATAACATAATTTCCTATAAAAATCATGAACATAATGTCAAGTGAGCAAGGACAGGTTAAACAAGGTTACATTTTTTTCATTATAGGGAATGTACGGTTTCAGGTACTCTCTCACCAACGGAGGAAACAACCAAGTGGCCCCAAGTACTTTTCCCCACATCACTGTAGTTTAACGCATTCATGACTCTAAACTTTCTTATATTTTAAGTTTGAACACTTCCAGACACGTTCGAAAATGTTAGAGTTTATTCCTACTTCTGATTTAGAATTTGAACGAATAAAAAGGTAATGTATTAAGGATTTATGATACCTAAAATCATATATTTTCCTTCACGAAGTTATCATTTAACTGAAATCATTAGAAAAGACTCTCATAATACTGCAAATAAGAGAGTGACTTCCATAAATACAATAATTTTGTACTATAAGTTATTCTTACTTTTAATCAGGAAGCTTCTTCATAAAGAATTCTTTAATAGTTTCATCTGTTTACCGGTGGTGTCATCTAGTGTTAATTACAGAGTATATAATCTCCTTATAACAAATAAAATTAAGTTATGAAAAAAATGGAGAAGATTTTTCTCCATTTTATTTATGTTCTTTTACGAATCTTTCGTTCAGGCCTGCAATTAATAACATCTTCTGAGTAAAGAAAAAAATCCTAAGAACTCCTTTCCGTGCAAAGTTCGTGAATAGTCAATTCAAACTCATGTTTTATTTCGTAGTTTCCATTACTTACATCCTTACTTATTTTACTTGTGATTTGGGTGAGTAAGCAATTCAAACATATGTTAAATTGTGCTTGATAAAGAGTCTTCTTCTTACCTCAAAAATAATTAAATTATAAAAATGAACACAAATGAATTTATTCTTTACAATATGTAATCAAACTAGACCACGAAACGCTACGTGTTTACATTCGCTATTCACCTAAATCGGAAGCAAAACAGTCAACGCAAGCGAGTTTAAAACCAGTCTTTAGAACATATCACGTGTTTCAATTATTATAAGACGAACTAAATCAATAACCGGGGATCAAAACCTCACGCACCAGGGAAAATCCCCGGCATTCCCCGACAAATCGAACACTAAATTATGGTATTTAAGAGAAAATCATAGCTGGAAAAAAATACTTCCACTTTGACTCTCAGTAACAAAAATCACCTAATGTTTCCTTAAAGTAAAAATCTCCTTACATGAGAGAGAATTAAATTTTAAAAAATGAACACGAACAAATTAATTCTAACGTTACATTTTATGAATTAGTTCTACCATAATTCTTCATCCATACTTTCAAAACGAAATCTTACTGCGCTGACGTTAACTTCATGGGATACTGGACTTTCTACAGTAATACACCCCACCCGTCATGGACAAAATAAATGAAAAAACAAATGCGTAAAGATTTTTATGTATATTAATTTTTTCATTTCACCTTTTAAGAACATTTTCAAGTGATAATACGTGTTTCCTGTGTATAATATGTATAACTATCTGTCATATGTTCAGACTTTTAAAATCTTTCAATACTTAACAAAAACTGCATAAAAATCACTCTTCAGAGCTTCAAATGAAAAATAACTAAATTTCTCATTTTCATCGTAAGCAACCAAAGCTTTTAAAATGAATGTTTTCTATTATTCTTTTTATGTATAAATGCTCTTAAACTACATTTTCACTACATCAAAATACATTACTCAATTAAGAGATTATTTCATCAATATTTATATAGTAAATATTAACCCTCATATGTATTTTAATGTACTTTATATTATAAAATATAGAGTAAAGATTTTGAGTTAAAATTTAGCGGGAAGCCCACCCGCAAAAAGAAAGGATATTCACTTGCTACCGCGTAGAAATAATAAGGTAGTCGTAGCTACCGACTTCAAATTAATAACGTACGTTTTTCAATTTTCATGAAGAGAAAAGACCCAATTGAACTGCTCTAGTCAACTAAACAGTCACCTGGTATGCCCACCCGATGCTGCAGTCCGTACTTCAGTCAGACTTTTCCAATCAAATTTAAAAGTTTAAATTTAATTAAAACATCTCAAGGGACGGTTTCTCGTGTTGGAAGTTTCAAATCTGAAATCAGTTTCTACACGCCCAGTTAAGCTAAATTGAAGGGTATTATTCTCAAAAATCAAATTTAGAAGTTTAAATTTCATTAAAACATTTCAAGGGAAGGTTTCTCGCGATGGAAGTTTCAAATCTGAAACCAGTTTCTACACACCCAGTTAAGCTAAATTAAAGGGTGAGATTCTCAACAATCAATTTGAAAGTTTAAATTTCATTAAAACATCTCAAAGGAGGGGTTCTCGTGGTGGAAGTTTCAAATCTGAAACCAGTTTCAAATCTGAAATCAGTTTCTACACGCTCAGTTAAGCTAGATTAAACTGTGAGATTCTCAATTATTATTTTAAACTATTCGTCCCGTTTGCAATATTATGTTCACCTAAGAGTTTAATATAAAATCTTTTCTTTATACACAAGTTCGCATGGTCTAAAATAACACTCTCCAGTCACCTAATATGCCCACTCGATCAGGCTTTTCCAATCAAATTTAAAAGTTTAAATTTCATTAAAACATCTCAAGGGAGGGGTTCTCGTGGTGGAAGTTTCAAATATGAAATCAGGTTTTACGCGTCGAGTTAAGCTAAATTGAAGGCTGAGATTCTCAATTATTATTTTAAACTATTCGTCCCATTTGCAATATTATGTTCACCTATGAGTTTAATATAAGCGGGTTCTCGTGGTGGAAGTTTCAAATCCGAAACCAGTTTCAATTCTGAAATCGGTTTCTACACACCCAGTTAAGCTATATTCAAGACTGAGATTCTCAATTATTATATATCTCAAACCAATCTCGTAGATTAACTTCAGCGTAATATAAAAATTGTCTTTTTCATCCAAAAATAAAACACAATAAGTGAACACTAACTAAGTACCAAGCGCTTCGCTTGAAACAGAATGATCAATGTCAAAATTTTTACAGCTTTTATACACCTCATTTTCCTACAATCATGTATTTGAATCATATGTAGATACCAGAAGTCACGTTTTCTTAATCTGCTAAACTGGCAAAGTTCAAAATCCTTATTCAAATAATACACTAAACTTTTACGCTACAGTTTGTTTTTCAACTAAAACTCACATATTATTTGTAGTTAAAATGTATATTTAGATAAGCAGCTTCTTCTGATTTCATCTTCCTTACAAAGTTTATTTTCAAACAAAACAGTGACTTTTTCTATTATCTTTATTTACACTTGCTGATATTACTCATTTTCCTTCGACATTTCATCAGAATAACATTTACACATGTTGAGCTCATACAGCAAAGGTTCTTGTTTGTGCTAATCATGATTCAAAGGTTTTATAAAGAACATAAGGAAATATACACATTATCAGTCATGTATGTGTCCTTTCGAAAAAAAAGTAAACACGATAAAGTTCAGCAGCAGATAACGCATCCCAGTTATTCATTCTTTAATAAGACACAGCACTGTAAGGTTCTTCTTCCTGTTCAAGTGTTAGCAACTAACACGAAAATTCCTTTCATCAATAAAAATATTATTTATATCTGTAAAGGAAAGGAACACTATATTATCTTTCACATAACCTATACTTATTAAAAATTTAAACTTCAGGGAAACGTCTCTGAGGGGGTAAGGGTTTTTTCCCGGCGGAAGATTCAAATCTGAAACCAGCTTCTACACCAAACTCAGACACACTCGACGACATCAATGCAAGCACAACCGATTCCTTTATCCTAGATTTTTGATATAAACCCAAGCAACAATTATCTAGTACTCATGCTGTACTGTATAGCTTTATTCACTTTCATGTTTTAATTATATAGTTGATTTCCTTTGTCCTTTAATAAGAACAAAATTCACGTGGCCGGATTCTAATACACCTCAATAGTCACGTGGCCGGAGCATTACTCCAATCACACACATACGTGGTCCATGTCAACAGTTAAGGCTCCTTATCTATGTTTAAAATGTTCGTATGAGAGTGCGCCCCATGCTTACTCTTTCAGTCATGCATAAAAAGTCATCATACAAAATAACCCAAAGTCAGATCAATAGCCTACTTCATTCTAACACACAACAGATAACCTTGTCAACAGATAAGGTTCCTTATCAAAAAGTCATTAATCTGCATACAGTCTCTACTGTGCATGTAATGTACTCTTCTTTCGCAGTGAAAGATTTCATGGTTTTTAGATTGAAGAAAGAAATCACAAACAATTTTAAGCACTGCATTCAATACAAAAGAACACTGAAAATGACAATAACAATAGCTTTATTAAATTAAACCTTTATTAAAAAGACTAAGGTTTTGGGAACCCATTACACAACCTAAATAGTTGGAGCTAGAAAAATGAAATTTGGTATGACGGTACATACGGTTACGAAAATATTACACAATGTCTCCAAAGACGCCATCTTGGATCAAGAATGGCGGACCCCAGAAATTCATTTTCAACACCGTTTGAACTAGAGATACGAAATTTGGCATCAAGGTTTATTATCAAGAGTAGTTTAGAAAAATATGATATTTGAAAAAAGTCCACATCTTGGATTCAAACTGACTGTCCAAAACATTTTCTACACGGTTCTAGCTATGGCACTAATTTCTCCAATTCACTTTGAATCGAAAAGAACGTCTTTTTCCGGTGACGGGCAAATTCACTTGTTTTTATGTGTGATCTACTAGACCAAAGTTTCTGTCGCACTGTGTAAGTGATTGGCCTCTGACGGAAAACATGTGAAGAAGTTCTACATCAAACACATTGCTGAACCATGAACAAAACTTGATTATAGCCGAGTTGAGGTTTTGTACGCCAGTAGGGTCCGAAAGTAAGACGACAGTTTTCACTTGCGGAAACTTTTCTACATATTTCTTTCTCCCAAGCTAACGAATACTGACTTGCAATTTGCAGGACATCTTTTTCTATATGGGCCAGTCGAGTAACGTTGGACTTCGATCCGTCGCGATTCACCCTTTAGCCATTAAAATCCACACCCATGCCCCTGCCAGGACGCGAACTCGGGACCTTCGAGTCGTTGGCCTACCGCCGCAGAGCGCACGGGTACTTGCAGGACATGTAGAAAAGAACATGGCGGATCGTTTAATGCGATTGCCGGGAAAAGTGCACATAGGTCTATGTGCCCGTTTTCCGGCAATGTCGTCAATTACAAACTACGTTAGAAGTTATAAAAATAGGGAAAATAGTATAATTAAATATATTTTCGGATAGAAAAGAGTATAGAGTATTTGAACCTCTAAAAGAGTATAATACTCTTAAAAAGAGTATGTCTGGTCGCCCTATGTAAACATTCTTTAATGTCTTGAGATATAGGTAGTAAATGTCAGAATCAACCTACTCGTACCTTGGACGCCCTGAGCCAAATTTGTCTAAAGGCCTTAAATGAAATTCAAATTTCGTACATTGCAGTTCATTTTTGGTAAAGCTATTTCTTGAACAAGTGATTAGTATGCCAACCGGTTACCAAACAACACAATAACCGCGCCAGGCGAAGATATTTTTCCTCATACGACGGCGATCTGAAGATTCTAGAGTGAACTGGCATGAAAATATTTCTGTTAACTTTATTATTTTAATATTAAATTATTATTTTAATATTAAACAGGAAGTCCAACCTCAGGAACTCAAACAATGCTTCGCTCTTACTAGTAGCATTTATCGAAGCTAACAAGAGTAAATCATGCAATATTCTGAGAACGTTCGTTATACTGCATTAAATACAAATTTTGCTATCTGTCGAATAGGTCTAATATCTGGTTACGCCGAAAGCGCCCTTGTCCTTCATATTACGTTTTCGTTAACTAAAATCGAAATGAAGAGAGAGACGACTATTAGATGCAATTAAAAATTCAGGTTGGAAAAACTAAAATTTAAATTTAAATCAAGCACAAAGTTGCTCGAACACATTAAATGTGTACTTGTTGGGGAGAAAAACAAGTAAAAAGGAATGTTTATTTCTTTTTCTGATGCTCAGACGACGAAGTACTTCTCCGTTCTGTTGGCGAGACAACAAGGTTACGCACGAGAGAAATGCATGCTTGAATAATGAATCCTGATGCTCCTTTGACAAGTAACTACATTTTCCATCGGACCCTCACCACAGGGGGTTGATATGAGGAGCTCGTATCGCGACAGCAGGAGACACACATCCTGTCGAACAGAAAAATTGTGATTCCAGATGGACAGATGTTAAACGTTGTTTGTTATGTTCTGTGGCTATTGGCTTATGACGGACTATCCTTTTTTTTTTCCTTTTCCTTTTATTTTGGTGTATAAGCGCCTGGCTAGAAGCCAGGAGAGAGATATCCAGTACACTACAAGTCCTTAAACCAGATATTTTTTTCTCTCGTTGCTTAACAAAATGACTTCTCGTTTCGAATGAACTGATAACTAGATGGCGTAGTAGTAAGCCAAGATAGATTGCTTTTTAGGTGGATTGTGATTGTGGCGTGCTGCACTGAGTTTAGCTTATAATATAATCAAAGAAATAAGTTTTTAGTAGTATTGATTTCAAAAAGTTGACCTTAGGCGTAGAACAGGGGCGATGTAGAGTAAAGAAACTATAAAGAGAAGCTAGCCATAAAAAATTTGACATTCTGAATGCAAATAATATAAAAGCATTGAATATGTACAATTTTTGGAGAAGTGAAACACGAGGTGATTGCACTCCGAAAGTTTTAGAAAGGTTCTCAAATCATATACTGAGTGCGGTAATACAAGGTCAAGATTGTTACTTGCCTTTCGTTTCCACTGCAATTTTAAAAGTCAAACATATCATTGAATGTTGACCTCAATGACGAGGGAAGATATTTTGAACTATACAAACCATTGAATTATGCATGGCGGCTCTTAAAATATGGACAAAATTTCACAGACGAACTCCTGACACCAAAACAAATAAAATAAAACGCTCCTACAAACATTTGTCCAATTCCGCTTCATGTTCGAGATCCAGAGTTTCTAACTTTGAGCACGTAATCTATCCTTGACAAGAGTAAAGACAAGTAATATTTTTTCGCGATGATTCATTAAAGGTACTTTAACAGAAAACTTTGTTGTTGGAAGTTAAGTTTATCAGTATGGTAAATATTCGGATGCAAAATGTCATCGGATTTTCAGTATTGTCACCCTTGTATAAATTATATCAATTAAATGCCTATACGTGTTGTTTATGTCTTGTTTATCATCACTATAGGGAGATATCGAATATCCAGTGAAGTGACGTAGAGCCAACAGATTACATTTATACAAGCTTAACAACACTGACAACACGATAACGTGATGTTTTGACTCCCAAAATTCCCCGTACTGATACAAATCAATTTCCAAAAACAAAATTTTCCTGTAATACACTTAACTTATCTTGGTGTATTATTACTTACTTAACCCCGGTTCACACTTGCGATGCGGCAGCCGTGCGGCGACCGCGCGGTCACCGCATTCAAGCTTATGGGCCATTGAAACAAATAGAGTGGTTCACACATACTGCGGGTGCGGGACGGTGCCGCATTGCCCAAGTGCCTTACGGGCCATTGCATAGCATTGGATGGTTCACACATGCGATGCGGCAGCCGTGCGGTTTGTCTCTTTTGGAATCTTTTTTCTTTAATCTATTCTTTTTTTTCTCAACTGTTCAATTATAAAAATGGAGATTCTTTAAATTTTTCTCTATTTTAAGTAGAGAATTATAAGCTAAATAATAATAATAATAAAATAAAGTCTGACCGAATATTAAAATGAATAATTGGAGGTATACATTTTTTTTTCTTTTGTTACATTTGGGACCCACCTTTTTACCCCTACCTCTCCGCATCCTTTGCACAATTTCACTTCGCACGCCTGATGGGCACAACGAACTAAACGTGTTCTCCATGAAATTGGGGTAGAGTAAGAGTACCTGCCTCGACCCCAGACTCGGCGTTGATACACGGAGTCTACAAGGACCTGTTTCCACAAAAGTTCCTCTAAAAAAAAAAGCAAGAAAAGGGGAGGAAGTTGGGGATTTTTTTTTCTGTGGCCAAGTTCCCGGATACAAACCTGGGCCCTGTTTCCGCTGTTGGGGGGGGGGGATTTTTCTTTCTTTTTTCTATTCAATCAAATTTATTACAAACTTGAGCTGAAAAACAAATACATAGTTATTTATATACTTATTGATAATAGTTTTATTTGTTTTTAATTGTTGCTTTATTTATGTTACTTTATATGTGTCTATGTCTCTATTTATATTTGTTTCCTTCCCACTTATACACATCTGTTTTCTTACATTGTTCATCATTCACATATCACATACACACATCACACTCTACTTTAAAATTCTGAATATTAAGTTTATTATTTTGAAGGTAATTGGATGTATAAATGGAAAACGTATTTTGTAATAAAAATGATGTTATCCTTACTTGCTTACCGAACTCGCAAGTTCATCGCCATCGGGCTCTATCTTGGGTAAGATCAAGCCAGTTTTCGCTACAGACACTTATTTCTCCAAAATCCCTTCTAATATTGTCCTCCCAACGTCGTCTCCATCTTCCCAACGGTCTCTTTCTCTCCGGCTTTCCAATCAAGATGGAATATAGTCTGTTTTTTTCCCATCCAAACTACATGACCTGCCCATTTTAGTCGTCGCGATTTATTTATTCTTACAACATCAGGTGAGTCGTACACTCCGTGGAGTTCTTTATTATGCAGTCTCCTCCAGTCATCTCATCCCGTTTTGGCCCGTATATTTTTCTCGAGACCTTAATTTCATAACACCCGTAATTTATGTTCATCTGCTAAGGTCGTACTCCAACTTTCGCAACCGTAAAGTATTACCTGCTGAATGACAGTTCTGTATATTTTCAATTTCAGCTTTCTTGATATTAATCTCGAAAAAAAAATGATTAATCGGCCAGTACCTACAGGTTCTTCGAAGTGGTAGAGTTCGAGTCCTAAAGGGACATAAAAATTGTCAGCCTTTAAATAATAATATAGGAAAAAATATGAACTTAAACAAAATAATGGTAGGAAACCAGGGTTGGCAAAAACTGCCCCCAGTAGTCTATAGGGGACATCCTTCGAATCACACCAGGGACTTTCTT